>JXSR01S065423.1:0-29025 GCA_000969725.1 Ophiothrix spiculata | reverse complement strand
GCTAACATTAACAAATCCTCATTGTATTGCTGTTATTATATTATGATGAAGAAAGGGTACATTCATTCAGAGGATATTTATCGAGCTTTCGCCAATTCAAGTTATTTTGCGACAAAGTTGAAGAGGTACTTGTCAAAAAAAAAACACAAGCTGAGGCTGAAAATTGGCTAAATAAACCAAGAAAAGGCAATCCTTTTCACAAGTTTTAAGAAACCTGTTGTACCATTGGTGTGCAAGAAACATTGCAGATGTTTGGTCTTGGAACCAAAGGACTAACTGCAAACGTACTATTATTATCAAACCGGTAGAAAACTGACATTAATTGAAAAGACTGAGTTAGTGGATCTCGGACATGTTAGAGAATCTGTCTTGTACACAGAATAGAGACAGAAGCAATGTATGTATAACGAATTTGTATTAAATTTTCAATCGCTTATAATTGTGTTAATCGAAATAGGTGTCTATTACAATAGGGTCAAGTGTTTGGTCAATCATCTTCTCGTAGTAGTAGTATTGTTGTGTAGCACCAGACGTTAGCACCTGATGATTGTGGAAACACATGAAACAGAACTGATCCTTATCATGCTTGCCCATTCGCTATAATTGTGAGATTCTGTGAATTGATACTAAAAGGGAAGCAGCAGGCCCGGGCAGCAGGTCGGGAAGAATGCTATTGGAGTCAAGACTCTTGAATCTACTGTCATTACAAATAGAGTCACCGATATGTATTGAATGAATAGTCACTAAGACTCTGCTAACAGGGTCAGAATCCCGACTCTCATGGAGTCATTCATAGTGACCCTGGTAAACATCGAGAGTACAATTCTAGTGCCTGAGCATTTGGAACATCATTCTAGTACAGTTTTAGTACAATTCTAGTACAAAAATGTGTTTAATTGTTCTAAAACTGAACTAGAATCGTGTTCCAAATGTGCAGCTCAGCTCAGGAATGTTGTACTAGAATTGTACTCGATTTTTTCCACGGGAGACACACAATCCCTTAGTGTGTTGCTAAGCTAACAGTTAAAGAAGCCAAACTCATGATTATTGATGTTTATCACGGCAAATGTGTGATATCATGCACAAGTAGGGAGTGTTTTCAAGTTGGTTATATTTCTATCGTGTTAAAATGGGTTACCAATAAATTATATTAACATTAACAAATATATACCGTACATGTATTACTTTAAGTCTTGCTCAGTGATTGCTAAGCAAGTCTTCGGCTTCGTGGCGAAGTGGATCTGGGTCCAAATGTAATTATTTTTCATAAGTGTAATAATCAATAAAATTGAAGACCCAGAAACATACTCTACATTCAAAATTCAAATATAAAGAAACGATGGAATTGTATTTCTTTTTTCTTAATTAATATTTTTCAAATGTAATAATTACGCTGGAGGTGTTGTGACTCTCACATGGAGCCATGACTCATGACATGGAGTCATAATCACCAACTCTTAATTGGTCAATGCTGCTTGGCTCCATAAGGGAGTCAATTGACTCCATAAGTGGAGTTGTTTTAGACATAGACTTCTTTTTGGCTGTCTGTGTATAATAGTATTAAACAGAACAGAAACAGAAGCAAGATGGAAGTAAATGTTTCTATAAATCATCATTTACTATATATAATTTTACTACTGACTGTCTAGGATCATAGTATCAAAGTGTACGCTGAAAGTGTTTTACTTCATCTATATCATATCAGGTTCCACACGCATTGTAAATACTTCTTTCAATGCAGACCTCATGGTCGGCGAACCAAAATCAAAATTTGTGGTGACGCTATTGCAACTTTGTAAATATGAGTCTGCATAATCCCAAATTTAACAATTGTGTTTATTTTATGAATATACATGTATATCGTACTTTCTCTCTCCTTTTTCCTAAATGAGAGAAAAAAATCAAAAGCAGTTGAAAGATATAACAGCAAAAAAGGGGGAAAGAGAAAAAGAAAAGGAGAAAACTCAGAAATGAAAAGAAATAGACGATACACTTCCGAATATCAAAATGAGTGTAACTGTATTTTAATTTGTAACTTTTTATTTTTTTTTCTCTATATAATCCGACTTAGTTTGTATTTAACCAAATTTGGTATAATTTTTCACGAATAATAACTGAACCTTTTTCGAGTATATATTTATGCAAATTAGGGATCCTTCTAGTACCTGTGGAACTGGGGAGCTCGTGTGGTCTAGTATTGGAGCAGTGCAGGCAGGACTCCGAATCAGTAGGTCGTGAGTTCGAGCCCCGCTACGGCTAATGGGTTATGTTCTTAGGCAAGATATTTAATCCTCATTTCTTCGTCGACCCAATCGTAATTGGGAAGCTGTTATGGGAAATATTACAATTTAACATTTCACTTTTAAGTGGTTAGAGCACCTAACATAAACATTATACCAACGAGATTGATGTTGATAATGGTGCTCACTGATGGGGTAAGACATTTAGGTGTTTGAAAATTAAATTAATTGCCAAAATCCTGAATAAAGTTCATCATAACGTTTGTGACATCGCACGGAAATATTTTTTTGCTCTTCATGACTTCAAAGTAATAAAATCTCTGACGTGCTAGTGAATCTTTATAGCGCTTTAAGCAGATGACCGATGGGTAACGTATTTACAAATATTTCATAAAAGTGGTAGGAAGTTCTATCGTCAGGGTTTCTTTTAATATAATGCATCGTTTGGTTTGGAAACGTTTGGTAACGTTTGTGACATTTTAGTGTAACTTTTTGGTAAAGTTTGAGACATTTTTGAATTAAAACATGTGCTCATTCATGCAAGGTTAGAAAAACTTTACAATTTCTGTTTGGGAAATACTTCTCACGTTCCAAGAAACAAACATATGACAGATAAACCTGCTATGTGGTCGAAGAAAAAAGCTGATTTTCTGCTTAAAGTCAAAAAAGTTTCATTTTCAGTGGTATGAGCCATAAAATTGCACATTAAAATTTTATAAGCTAAACGAACATAATGCTCTGTATTTTGATGATTTTTTAATTAAAAGCCGTTTCTGACATAGGCATCTATCTTTATTGATAACTAAAAAATAGCTATTAGATTAAAATTTCACAAGCATCTAGAAGGGAAATGTGTAATAATGTGTGCAAAGTTTAATTTCTTCAACTACAATTATAGTTTTTGCGATTCAGCCCGCTAGTCGAATGTTCATACATAGGCGGACTGGTAACGGTGGCGTTTTGGCGATCGCCACATAGGCCGCATGGTTTTGGGCCGCTCACGGCCGGTTACTCACAAAGAAGAAAGAGGAAAGAAAACGGAGAAAAGAAAAGGGAAAAGAAAGAAAGGAGGAGAAAGAAAAAAGAAAGAAAAAAGAGAAGAGAAGAAAGGGAAGAAGACTTGAGACCGGGCGGTTAACTCAAGTTTACTTTAAGTTTGGAATAGGTGTGTTGTACATATTTCTATGAATTTTGCTTCAAAAATAGTCACTAAATCCGCGTTCTTTGACCCCTAAATGTGCATAAAAACCAAAATTTTAAGGGGGCTTCGCCCCCCCCCCAGCCCTCCCGTCCCCCACCCACCAGGGGCATTTCCCCCTTGACCCCACCGGGGCCCTAAGGCGGGCCACTGGACGGCCCACCCGTTACACGCTACACATAAAATGTTAATTAGTCAAAAAAAATGTCTTATTTGACTAATTAAAAATTAGTCATGCAGTATGATTTTTTCATAATTCATGAAAAAATGATGTAAATGTCTTTAAAATGTTGAAAAACAATTTTTAGTGTTTAAAAATAGTTTCCATCTCTAAATTTTCAATTTGTAATCAGTTAATTATTAGTTAATTGATAATTGATCAATTACAGGACTAATTAGTGAATATCAAATGCGTCTTTAATTAGTCAATAGACTAATTGAATGACGCAGGACTAACTGTATTTAGTCACAATGACTAACATAATTCATGATTTGTCATTGCAACGGACTAATTAATGGTAAATATCCATCAGAAATTAGTAATTTAATTCGTCATTCAGTTAGTCCTGCGTCATTCAATTAGTCAATTGACTAATTAAAGACGCATTTGATATTTACTAATTAGTCCTGTAATTGATCATTTATCAATTAACTAAAAATAACCAAATTACAAATTGAATATTTACAGATGGAAACTATTTTTTAAACATCAAACATTTTTTTCAACATTTCAAAGACAATTACAGCATGTTTTCATGAATTATGAAAAAATCACTCTGCATGACTAATTTTTAAAAAAAAGACATGTTTTTTGACTAATTATCGTTTTCAGTGTACGCTCGCTTCGCTGCCATGGACGAAAGGGTCGCTTTAATATTTTTTGCCAAGGCCGGTTTGAGAAGCCAGTCCGCCCCTGCGAAGGTTCGCCAGTACGAAGGTTCGCTAGTCCGAAAATGAAATAGGGTTCGCTAGTCCTAAAATGAAATAAGGTCCGCTAGTCCAAAATGAAAAGGGTTCGCTAATCCTAAAGTTCGCCATTCCGAAAATGAAAAGGGTTCGCTAGTCCGGAAATTGTGGCGCTATTACGAAGCTTCATTTGCATCAATTCGGGTTGCGATTTTCGGGTTGTGAGGCGAAATTTTGACTTTTTAAAGTCGACATCTCGCATTATGAATCATACCCGAAATTTCGACATTTCGTAACCCGAAATTTTGGGTCGCAACACGTAAATAAAAGAGCGCGAAATTTCTACAAATTTCTTGAAATCTGTGTAGTCGCCTCGGTTTATTAATTTTCTGAGTTGGAGGGGATGAGAAATCAATCATTCGATTAATGGGGTTATATTTCAACAAAGGCATATTGGGATTACTAAGATCACAATTTTAATCATGAAATGGTAAGGTTTTAAATTTAAATTTAAACTTATGTATGCGAATTGGCCTTGAAACTCATTTAAACTTTGTTGGACCATTTTCAGATATTAAATTTAGGTTAATTCTTATTTTTTAAACAAATCTTATTCCATCTTCTGCTAACAAATCCCCAAACTATCCAACTATTCTTAAACTTTAATACGGGTATGAACTCTCTCGGGATAAGATTGAACGGGTATGAAGTGTCCAGGATTATGTTCTCTTATTTTTGGTGACCGTATATTAGTGCTGAGCGGTACGCAAAACTAGTTCAAGCTCGAAACTTCGACTTATTCTAACACGAAGTTTCGCCATAAGTAAGGCGAAATCTCGTGATACATATGACGAAATTTCGTGTTTAATACATATGTCGAAAATTCGGGTCGTAAGTCGAAATTTCTGGTTTCGCTCCGCAAGTCGCAACCCGAAATAATACAAATAACGCTTCGTACGCAATGGAAAGCGCACCGACTAGTGAACGGGTATGGAGCTCAACGAGCACTCACTACATATAACGTTGATTTTTCAATTGCATTAACTGAATGTTCAGTTATATATATTTACCACATTTACAGTTCTAGAAATGTGCTTTGAATTTAAGTGCGTTATGGTCTGGGGAATAAAAAAGAATTGCAATAGCGCCATCGAAATCTCGTTGTACACGAAAATTCTTGGTTAAAAAAATATGAAAATGTGCATTTTGCTCTCAATCAAGACTTATGTCATATTTTCCCAATCTCGAAAAAAAAAAGAAAAAAATCATAGTATAATCAGGGTTAAAAAAGTGGTTAATGCAAAAAAAGGGTTAATTTAAATAGAAAATGAAGATGTGAATGAAAATATTTAGAGTTTATGTGAAATGTTTATGTTTGACAATTGTGAATAAATATTGTTTATTTTGTAAAATTTTCAACAAAATCTTTAATTTTAGGCCTTTAAAATCATGAGGTCACATTCATCTACGTGTTCGTTGTTTATTAGGTGTTTGAAAATTAGGTTAATTGCTTAAATCCTGAATAAAGTTCATGCAACGTTTGTGACATCGCATGGAAATATTGTTATGCTCTTAATGACTTCAAAGTATCCAGGGTCCAGGATTATGTTCATCCAAGGGGGGTTGATTTATTTTTGGTAACCGTATATTAGTGCTGAGCGGTACGCAAAACTAGTTCAAGGGCAAAATATCGACTTATTCTAACACGAAGTTTCGTCATAAGTAAGGCGAAATCTCGTGATACATATGACGAAATTTCGTGTTTAATGCATATGTCGAAAATTTGGGTCTAAGTCGAAATTTCTGGTTTCGCTCCGCAAGTCGCAACTCGAAATAATACGAATAACGCTTCGTACGCAATGGAAAGCGCACCGACTAGTGAACGGGTATGGAGCTCAACGAGCACTCACTACATATAACGTTGATTTTTCAATTGCATTATATTAACTGAATGTTCAGTTACAGTATATATTTACCACATGTACAGTTCTAGAAATGTGCTTTGAATCTAAGTGCGTTATGGTCTGGGGAATTAAAAAGAATTGCAATAGCGCCATCGAAATCTCGTTGTACACGAAAATACTTGGTTAAAAAAATATGAAAATGTGCATTTTGCTCTCAACCAAGATTTCATACTATCATACTATAATCATAAAAGGGTTAATGCAAATAGAAAATGAAGATGTGAATGAAAATGTTTAGAGTTTATGCGAAATGTTTATGTTTGACAATTGTGAATAAATATTGTTCATTTTGTTATATTTTAAACAAAATCTTTAATTTTAGGCCTTTAAAATCATGAGGTCACATTCATCTACGTGTTCGTTGTTTATATCTATTTGGTGATAAAATCTGCAAGATAACACATCAAACCCTACATTCATGAAATTTGAAACATTTATCTTGCCTTTAAGACCTTTAAAATTAGAAAATAAAACGAGGAGATCGCAGTTTAATAAAAACTACGAAAGGAACAAGATGCCGGCCATCAAATTTACGCTTTGAATATCCTGATAACACAGCGAGCATCGAATTATTGGGTCTGATTTCACAGCCATTTATTCCTGCGAAAAGCTGACAAAATTTTGATATATAGAGCAGAGAGGCACCTCTTGTAATAACAGATGTCTGTGATCACTATCAAATAGCATTCAGTTCTAGAAGAATTCATAATCAAAAGCTTTGATGTACCAAAAATCGACAAAATTGTGATTGTGGACTGTCGAATACAATACACTTCATGACTTAACAGAGTAAAAATCATATAAACAATGCACACAAACGTCTGAATTTTCCAGTCCGAATATCCCACTAGTCGTTTTACTTTTTTAGTTAGCGGAGCGCAACTTGAAAAATAAAATTGTAAATTTGGTCATTGCGTCGTTGCGATGAAGGTTCGTGATAGCTAATAAATTCGAGACGATGCATACCTAGAAAATAATGACACTTATGTATTCCTTTTATTCATTTTCTAAAAACATTACGAATTTATTTCATAAAAATTATTATTCAATTAAAATTCAATATATTGCATGAAGAAAAAATGATAATTCATTGTAACAGACAAGAAAATAATGGCCGTGCTGGGACCCGAACCAGAGAGATTTTGATCTTGAAGCCTGACATGCTATCAACTAGTCTAACCAACCGAAGTTGCCAAACCGTTGATAATTGAACGTAACATCATATAGGTATGACATTACGCGTTCACTTATATAGTAAAAGTAATCTTAGCCAATCTGGAAATCCTTATAGACCAAAACAGAATAAAGCGTGAAATTAAAGTTACGAGAGAGTTGTTAGCCTTTACTTTACTTTAACAAGAACCGAACATCATACAGCACTTATCTATTAAATGATTTAGGCCTACATCTTACGAGTTCTGAAAATAATTGGGGAAAAATATGATGAGGGGAGCGTGGCCGAGCGGTTAGAGCACGGGCGTGATGCAGAGGTTGTGGGTTCGAGCCCCGGTGGCGGCACTGCCGGTCGGGCTATGTCTCCTTGTTTCTTTGGGCAAGAAACTTTGCTCTAATTGCTCCGTGGTACGGAAGTCACGTAAAGCCGTTGGTCGCCTGTGCGAATGCTCCTTGGGGCGCTGCATGTAGAGTATACCTGGTGCGTTGTTCATTATTTAAACGTTAAACTAGTAATGAGAAATTGAGAATTTAGTGACTATATGTGATGGCTCACACAGAAAGGGAGGACTTTGAAGATTATATCAATTTTGATTTTTTTCATTCCATCTATTGCAGCATTTTCTAAGCTTTAAAATGACACCTTACTTGTTGAAATTGATCAAGGTGATCAAATTTTACAACAGAAAATCTGCTGAAAGTTCTCATTTTCTTTATTTTTTGCTGCCTATTTTCCCCTGTATCTTGAAAAAGTCCCCCTTTTCGGTGTGAGTCATCACATATCAAGTCAAGAATTCATAAAAACAGAGACTGGAAATATTTATTATTTTTTTGTTATTCAAATATTATTAATATATTATTTTAAAAATTGACATTTTTTATAATTAAACCGCAAACGGATAGTCCTTATCTAATCTGTTCAACCATGCCTAATTTTGCACGCATAATGAATTTTAACAACAAATTATTAAAACATTTATGAACATTTAATCATTACAGAAAAATACCGTTTAATAATCATTCTGCTCCATTGTGTTTAAGTTTTATTGTCATCTTTATATCAATTAATGCCATTAAACTATTCACGATTTTGTTATTGCATAATTATTTGCTATTGAGTTGATTTTATTTATCCATGTTTATAATATATATTATGATTTCCATAAATGTGGCTGTCCAGCCCGTATGAGCCGCAAATGCCAGAAACTTTATTTTGCGCTACAGGTCAAAAAACATGTGAAGGTCGTAATTTGCCGAAATTTATTTTTTGACAAATTCAATCCTTGTGCGTACTACAAAATACCAGCAAAGTTTCATGTCAAGAAAATGATAGGAAATGTGAAATAAATTGGTATATTTTAAAGACAATCAACAGAAAATATACGGCTTACTTATCTTTAAACGCGTTATTACATTGTACGTTTTACTCCCTGACAACCTTTGTTTGAGGTTCATTAAGGTATCATTTTATTGCTTAAAGCATGGTCTCTGCAAATATTAACCAATAATGACAAGAGGTGGCATTTACGGCTGGTTTGGGATGGACGGTCACAAATGGAAAAGGTGTATATGCCGTTCGTTTGAGACTGTTGTTCGATACATAAAAAATAATTCCACAAACAAGTTATGCAGATCTACGAGAAATATGAATATAAAAATATTTGCTTCATGAGGCGGGCAAAGATTGCTTAAATATGCTGAAAAAATATTTAAAAAAAAGACAATAAGTCGTCTATCCAAAAATATATATACAAAATGCCAATGCCAGATCAAGTACGGGTATTGTTAATTGTTGTGACTGAACTTTCTCCATTGTGCTAAAAAGTGGTTATTGTACTTCAATCTGAAAAAAGTTTTACCTTTTAACCTTGGCATAGAATTTGAGTGCACGTGCCAAGAATGTGCGTTTATAGAGAGAATGGTTGTCTTAAAAAATGTATACTTCAGTGGATTTGGATATGTAGACTCAAGAGTAGACCCTATATGTGACCCATCATATCAAAAGGTAAATGAAAACTGAATTTTTGGTCTCATCTGAAAGAATATACTTTTTAAAAGCTTTAATAATGACACCTTGCTTTTGGTTATTGGATGTTCGATTGCTGATTCATAAAACTATAGTTCTGAGAAAATATAGTTTAAAGTTTATGTACTGATAAAACTTGAATGGAGAAAGGATATTTATCTCGGTTTTTAAAACATTTGTCTTATGTTTTGGATGTTGGAACCTGATTAATATGATAGGATACACTTCAAAGGTAACGTTTCTATTGAAATTAGAAATTCTACCTTGGACGTGATCATTGGTGATATTTGACTATGCTCAGCTTCAATGGCCCGTATCTCGTAATTTGCTACGCCGACCTTAAGGTACCTTTTGATTGACGGGTCACATATGGCTCATTCTCAGATAAAGCGTGCAACTTTGCCGTTTTGGTGTCGCTCATGTTCGTGTTACTAGTTTAGCGTTGTTAAGCCTATTACAAATAATTTGAGTGATCTAGTTAATACATTAAAGTCACATTAGTAACATGTGTGAAGCTAAACATTTTAGCATGCCAGGAAAGTAGATAACGATTAATCTGAAAATGCAAAATCGTTACTTTTCCCCATGTCGCCAGCCATACTTTTTACGTTTTATGTGGCCCCGTTCCTAAAATATTCGGGCATTTCAAACGCAATGCATATTTTTTAATAGCCCGTAATAGGTATTAGTAATGACATATAAAGTTTAATTATATTAAGTATTTAATATGACATAATAGCTTTTTAAATCATGTCGCCAATATTGCAAACAGATACGAACCAAATTCTAAAATCGATAACAAAGTGTGAAAATCAATATGTTGATGGATGATTCCGCATTAGATTTATCAAGTAAACTTCAGTCTTGAATAACATATATGTTATATAGAATTATATATTTACAGTAATGATTTACAAGGATATTAATATCAAAAAACCCCTATGTGACTGTCACGTCGCAACAGATACGAACCACACATTTTGTCGCCTTTTCGCAAAACGCGGTACACTATGAGCGAAATAATACACCACAGTGTAGTATGTGTAGAGCTTCTAATTTAGTGTAAAGATCAAGTTTGTAAGAAAACTAATTTTCTCAATAATGAATATTTAAAAAAAGATTCCAACAGATACGAACCAACAGATACGAACATTAGGTATAGGGAATACAATGGTTAAAAATCAAGTATTTTTAAAACATATCCCATGCACTTTTTTTATGATTTTGTATGCTTTTCATGAGTTGTTAGTAGTCGAAATTTCAACATTTCTCTAACCAAAGTTGCACGGTTTATCGGAGAATGAGCCATATTATACTTCATCTCATTCAATTGTTATTTTGCCAATACCTACAGACCGTATTCCATCTAAAAGCAGTCCAGACACGATCAGATTTCTTGTCGATCTATTTTATTGATAGTAAACTCATACATGGTGTCCCAGAAAAGAAAACTTACAATCTTTGTGTGTCATTTTCTTGGGTTTAACGGATAGTCAGAGAGTATGTAATTGTTGCATTATATAGCCCATAAAATGCATTTTCAGACATCGTTCATTTCAATCGGGGGTTTACAACAAAAGTTATGTTTTATCAAATATTTGGGTGCATATTTGTCTGGTCCAATTTCATGATTAGTAGCCATAAAGTAGGGGTGTTTCTGAGTGGAATAAAATGGGTCTGCTTTGAAAATTTATCACATCAGTCTTATTGTTATATCAAATTTTGTTCATTTTTCAGCACAGATAAAAGAAAGCATTCAGCCTTTGCATCGGGGCATGAGATTAGAATTCCTGATTTCTTTTCTCACGAAGTAAGGGCTAAGAGTAAATTGTACAATTGTGTTGGGAGTGGCCATCTTTCTCTTTCACTTTTTCTTGCTATCTTTTCTATTTTCGGCATCTTTTCAAAGATGCATTGGCCAGCATGCATAGATTAGCCATTTCTGGCTATCCAGGTTGGTACTTTTGTATGAGCTTGGAAGAGACCATGAGTTCATCATGGATCTAATGGCATGTGTCCGTCACGGACCAACCGAGGTAAACAAACAAACAAACAAACAAAATAAATTAGTAAACATTGTTGCGGTTGAATGAGCAAATCAATGACAATACTCAATACTACTTCATTTCAGGGGAACTTACAAAATAGTAAAATTGGACCAAACAACAATTTTACGCTCGTACATCCAAATTTTTGACAAAACATAACTTTTGTTGTAAATTACCGATTAAAATGAAACAAACAAGTTATATTCAAGGGCTATAAAATGCAATGTTTATATACTCTCTAAACTATCCAAGAAAATTACAAGCAAATATTTTTTTTTCTGGGAAACCCTGTATACTTGTCTAGCGGAGTCATTTTTATATTACCTGAATGTGACAAATTAAAATTGAACATATTTTTGTAAACATTAATTTGCTAGCAATCAATTATCATCCCTACATCACTACAATGAGTCACATGACGCATATAACTGAATTTGTGTAATATTCACGATCAACCAGTCCCGACAAAAGACGACCGGGAAAGAAACTGGCCAATCAAAAAGGACAGGAAAAGCGAGAGAGTTGGGAAACATGACGTTTTGTGAAACTGTCCAAAACCTGGAAAAAATCAAGTACAATTCTAGTACAACATCCCTGAGCTGCACATTTGGAACAAAATTCTAGTACAATTTTTAGTACAATTAATGAATTATAGTACTTTTTTACTAGAATTGTGCTAAATTTGACTAGAATGATGTTCCAAATGTGCACCTTAGGAATGTTGTCCTGGAATTTTTTACCAGGGAAAATGGCTAAAAATCACTTTTCTTTTTTTGTTTTTAATCGGCCTACATATTGGGTAAAGAGAAATGTGCACGCGGCAGAAAAAAATTGGGAAGAACCCGCCTCCATTGCCTTTTTAACAAAATATGTGGCCACATTGCGATGATACTTGCAAATAGCAAGCCTATATTCTATATTTCAATTTCCGATATGGAACTAATAACGCATTCATTCAATTACACACATTAATTGAAATAAGACAATAAGACCTTGAAAAAACAAGATAATAAGTTTTTAAATCTCAATGTTAATCACTTTGTCCATTTAATTAACACAAGGATTACACACGTTAATTGTAAACAATAAAATTGTAAAAATAGCCTTGAAGATTTGATTCATTAATTCCATCGGCCACCCTTTTGTTGTTTCTATATTATTTTGTTCTTCAGCCTGTTTACACTATATATCACAATGCATATTTATACGCTGACTATTTGCAATAAAGTTCACCACACAGTCGGCATGACACGCCTGAGTTCCGATTATTAATCATTAAATATGCAGACACAGAGCAACAGGTTAAGCGAAAACAATCTATTTTATTTTATATTTTTTAATCGTATTCAGCACCGTGTCGGTCGGTGGGTTATTCTACAATTTGCACAGCTAGAAAAAGACAAACTATTGTAATGGGTGTTTTGTATGCTTTTTGGATATAACAGGAATTTATTCACTAATGCAATTGCATTTAAGGAGTAAACCACGCTGGTATAATAGTGCATTATGCTGGATCGATGATTAATATCAGCAACATCCTCTCAGTCATGCCAGCTGCTCCTTATCACCTGTAGAGTATTGCATCTCGTGGAATATCTCACTAAGGAACGATTCACGATGGATATAAACATATGGATTCTGTTTCTAATGTGTCTTCCATGTACCTCAGCCATTGAAGCAATTTCACATCCTGAACCAACGACGGTTACACCAGGATCATCTGTTGTGTTTAATTGCACTGCTTTAGAGCCTTCAGCGGAGGAAAATATCTTAGAGTGGTACATCCATTGGGATGCCTATGCTTTGTTGAAGGCTAATGCTCAAAATACTGGAATGTTAACAACAAATGGTTATGGACCTGGTGCCGGAAGAGGACACTATTTTACGGAATATCAAGTAACAACAAATCCTGATGGTACTAAAATGCACCATTGTGCATTAACAATAACAAATATAACTCTCAAGGATGCTGGGTTTTTCGGTTGCACACATAGAGTAGATCCTACCAATAATTTCAGGACACTATTAGCTGAAAAAGTTAAGCTTACTGTTGTGATTCCACCAGATGATGACTCCCCACGTTGTGAACAAAGTGAACATTTAGGATCAAATTTTACAACATTAACGTGTTCATCCGTGGGAGGTAACCCATCTGCAACACTGGTTTGGTATAATGATAAAAATGAAATGATTTCACAACATCAGAACCATTCAGTTGTGTATTACAAACCTATAAATGAACGGACAAGACAATACTCATGTATAGCTACTCATCCTGCTTATCAACAACCCAAATTATGTGTTATTACATTTGATCTACCATCTACTGAAGTATCTACAACTTTGTTACAAACTAGTACAGAGCTTTCAATGAGTTCTTCTCCTACTACTGATCCATTACTTTCAAAGAATATTCTTCCACCAATTAATCATAAAACTTCTCAAAGAAACTATGTTACTCCTATAATCATTGGTGCATCTGTATTTGGTCTTTTTATATTACTGCTAATAATTGTACTTTTACCATTATTTTGTCGAAAGAAGAAGAAAAGGAAAAGAAAACCATCGAATATACAAGAACCTGTTATTGTAATATCTGATAGGAGCATGCAGGAACTTCCTGCTTTAGAGAATGCGGCTCCACAAGCTGTTGAGGAGAATCCTTACGCGGAACTGGGGAAGGCGCCGACTCCAAGAGTCGAATCACCGAGCGATGATTATGAAGATGCGGTATTAAAACCGTGGAAGTACAATCCGGAATTATTAGACAGTATTGAGGATAATGGTGGCTATGTTAATGATGAAGACTTGAGTAGTGGGAGTGAAGGTGCTAGTGGGTATACACCACCAGCATCAGAAGTTAACAATATTAGCCATGATGAGAGTGGACTTGGAAATATTTATGCAACTCGCTTATGATCCTAAACTTGAGTTGGATAAAAATACATATGCAAGTATAGAGCCTGGTTATATATTGTTTTTGTCAATGTGTTTGTGAGCTGTATTTGCAAAATAGGGATAAAGATCATCCGGCTTTTAACTTGTCCTGTTCATGTTCAATAATCCGGACTTCCCTTTTTAATCTTAACTGTTGCGAAAACAACATTTTCATATGAATTGTTTGTTGACATGCTCGATTTAAAGGATTATTTTATTTATTATATTTTCATAAAGATATAAAAATTCAAAAAAGTGTCATGTTTTTTTCACATGAATCCACCATTCCCCGTTGGTCCCTTGCATTGGTACAGCTATAATATATATCTAGTTTGCATTAAGTATAACCGTTATACTTGTATTTGTTCAACCTTTGTCAGCAATTCTTAAGTATATTAGACATCTCTAGCAAATATTAATATCCTATTATACTTTAATATTGCAGGTGTTTGAAATAGAGGTTTAAAATTCGTTGCATAACCATTGATTTGAAATATGATATTTGATTATTGATGACTAATTATTTGATTTTCTTTTAATATGCAGAAGAACTGCCTCATTCCTTAGTCAGAGTTTTGTATTGCTCATTTAACGATTGTTAAACAAAGAAACTTACTTATTTATTTTCTAAGCGAGTAGAGGCCTGTGATGCTACCAATAATCGTTCAAGTACTCTTTTTAACATACGAGTATAAATCTAACCGCATCTGTTTTCTTTTTATATTCAACGATTGAAAGACTATCAATTATTTATCATATTGCCTATTAGGTATTGTTAGATTGAAATTGTGAGCACAATCAATAGCTCAAGATATAGTGTGAATCCAACTTTAGTGAATCATCTGTTTTTGATCTTGCACTATCTAATCTACTTTCTGAATGGAATACAAATTTTGACACCGCGTATCATTGGATCTATTCTGTACTTCCTTGACTGGATAAGGGGTGCTACATTAGATTTCCAGGGGGAGCAGGAAGTTGGGTTAGAGGTGTTTTTTCGCCCCATTCGGGGGCGAATTTTCCCCCCTAGAAATTACTGTTTTTCTGCTTATTCCATGTTCAGGGGGATTTTTTTGTTTCTTCTGCCTGTGGAGGGGGGAATTTTTTTTTCAAAAAAACTTCCTGCTCCCCCACCCCCTGAAAATCTAATGGTGCGCCCCTAAAGACATAAAGTATTGACATTTTAAACCAAGAAACAATTATTGAAGCATATCAAAATAAAAGTTTTATTCATTTTGAACATCCACAAAGACGATTTCTTAAACCCAAATGTTTCCAAAAAGTATGATAAGCATGATAAATGATGCATGCCTGGAATTACCGTGTGAAAGTTAGAATTATAGGAGACTGTGTTTAAATAAAACTGTACTCAACATTTAGTAAATATGCACCAAATAGCAAACACTCCAATTTCAACTACTACATACAATCATTCCACCCATTTGTAGTTACATGTTAATTGGAATAGACATGAAATATTGACATTAACTGTGTTCTATTCCACCCATTTGTAGTAACATTTAATTGGAATAGAACACAGTTAATGTCAATATTTCATGGACTAATTGGCTTTATTAAACAACTATTATTGCATTTTAATGCCAATCTATATTTTCTAAGCAACAGATGGCTTTAAGTGTGAAGCCATCGATGAAGTAGTAATTATGTTGCGTGACATGTGCTTTGTGAAATGGCGGGAGAATTTATTGCAAAAAATAACTTCAGGGATTTTTTTTTTTTTTTTTTTTTTTTTTGAGAATTTATTGCATGAATAGCATAGAATATACAATACTGTATTGTTGTATTTATGTAAATTTGTCCAAAAAACTTCAATGTTAAAAACGACTGAGGTGGCCATTTTTTTCGTATTTGTCCAGTTGTCAAGGCAACATGATAAGGCTAATGAGACTCAATGCTGAGTTTCCCGTCCCCCTCCCGCGTTATGAAATTTGGGCCTCGTTTGCCGACCAAAATCTGAAAATAATTCATTATTTTGAAAAAACGATGTCCAAATCTGTCTAAACAAATGCCTGACACATTGAATCATTCTAAAACGTAAATTGCAGCACTAATTATGTGCTAACATGTGTAGGCAATAAATAAAATACTAATAATGTTCATAGTATTGAAATTCATAGCTTTGTATCTTAGTAGGTTCTTTTTTTTTTCTTCTTTTTGGCCTTAGTTTTGGTTCTTGATCGTACGACTGCTTCATTATTTTTGTTACGGCATCTTTGGGTCTAGGTGGGGTCTCAAGGCTTTTTTCTCATTTCTTTTTTTTTTTTCTTTCTTTTTCGCAAGTTCGTAGTCTTGGAACTATAAATTTTTGTCTTTAATATACTAAGTAAAGGTTTGGTCCCAGTAGGGCCTATATAAGGTTAGGTATAAGCAGTGAATAAAAAGCAGGTAAAAAATAATTTTGAAACGAATAGGTTGAATGAACAACATTGAAATTTGCTGACAAAAAGGTTGAAGTAATGACATTTTGAAATAATGAATAATAAATAATGAAAAAGTTGCCTCATTATGGGCTGAAAAAAATGTGACGGGAAACTCGGAATCGAGTTTCATTAGCCTAATACCTGTCACAGGTGGAATTATCTTTTGTGAAATCCTCCTAATTATTTCATCTCCATCTAAGCAGGAAAGTTGATTCCCAACTTTCCAGGAGATATGAATGCAAACAATGATAGGCTTGGTCTTTGAGCTCGACTCAGGAAACACCCAGTATGACTCATTATTGAATAGCAATCAATATTATTAATTTAGTATAATACTAATAGCTCGATGCTTTAACGCAGTACAATGTGATACATCGATGTATCCATAGAGCCTGAACTGTTGATGGTGATGATAGAGAACTAGAAAATAACCTCATCAATGGATGGTTTGCAAGCAGTGTTGTATCTTTGTAAGCTTTAAAATACAATTTAATTCAGGGAAATAAATTCGATTTTTGTAGATGAATTCAATATAACAAGAAAGCAAATAAATCAGATGTTTCGAAAGTTCTCTACATGTTAAAATTAAAAAAATAATAAAAATATTACTTCACATGTTAATTAGCATAATAGTAATATTGGTAGCTATTCGCAGTCTTTAGTCGATGTGAAATTAATTTAGATACATCACTTTATATTGTCGAATTTGATGATTGATGTAATAAAGCAATCCATGAAAATGAAAAGAAATATTTGCTTTAATTGCACCTGTCTGTATTGAATTTTAATTGAGTTTCACACCATTTCAGTTCGGTGGGGTTTAATACCTCAAAATGGTTTCAAAAAGACGATGATGAAATTGTTTTTAGATGAATAGTAAAACAAATTAATTCACATTTCAAAAACAACAAACCAGGAAATGGTAAATTTGTGTTTTATGCAGTTTATGTTCGTTCAATTATACCAGAAGGTTACGCCCTACCCCACCCCCCGAATGTTGGACATATTAATACTGGAATGCCTATACAAATGAAACAGTTGAACATATGTGTCATAATATAAGTTAGAATTCCTTTCTAAACAGACAAACAAAAACAATTATCTTACCAACATATGGTTTACAAAATATCATGAAAAGTTGTACAGTGGATCGTTTTGCTGACACAACAAAATTTGTTAGAACTCAGTAAAAACTCACCCAGTTTCTCACTTATTCTTTCCAATACAAATAAAATGGCAATAGTGTTTTTGATATCTTTTCTTTCATCAAAATTAATTAGCATATACTTTTCTTTTGTGTTATTTTATTAAACTTCTTGTCACCCCTGATATAACCTTCATGATTGACTTCACACTTTTAGTAAGAAAATCACAGCAATAATAGAAAGTATTCTTGGAGTTTTGACCCATATGCGAACTATATTTTCACAAATATTTATTACTATTTTTGTTAGATTCAAGGAGGAAAAAGTTGCCTCGAGGGTTTCTGTACTCTCTTTTGTATTTGATGGTTTAATTTCAGGTCATACATAAGTATTACCTATACCCCACCATAGAACCATGAGCCTAAATTGTAAAGACCTGTTGGAAAAAAGTTCTTTAACATGGATTGTGCTTTCTCTGCTTGAAATAAGATTAGTCTTTGTTGTTCGTCATGTTTTTGTTGAGAAAAGGCAATGTAATTTAACAACAAAATCACTGTTTTATGGACAGGATAGGTTACAATCATAATCTGAATATCAAAATCAAATGTTAATTACATGAATTTTTCATTTGTAAGACCGAGGTTCAAAGTGTACAATTGTACGTCTATGTATAGTATTACTATAGTATAACATTAACATTGACCCCTCTATTGTTTTTTTTTAAAGCAGATTCGTGTAAATGTTATTTTATATGTAAATAATAAAGTTATTTTACCGTTATCATGATTATGTATTTCGTGTTTTCCTGAATGGATTTTTGTGTATGAATAACAAACTGTGAACCGTACCAGCATTCAGAAATACTTGGCTTTGATATCGACATGATTTTTGCATGCATGCATTATAAACTACCACATAGGCTATAAAATATCAGTTAAATAAATAAATTCATGAATTTAGATGTTGATGATTTTATCTTTGGACGTAAGTCATGAACTGGTCATATTTTTTGTTTCACACAAAAACATTGGTAAAACCATACCAATTTGTATTCAATGGATCGTAACTCGGAATATATACACTTAAAACCCACAAAGATAGATATTGCTGGAAAGCTTACTTTCCGAGGATTTCAATTTTACCTGAATAAGTCTAATTTTTAGGGATGGGTAAAAATTATACAGGGTGCAAAATATAATAAAAGTGCATTTTGGTCAACCAACTTGGAACAATGAGATTTTGTTGGTGAAAGGTGTATCCAGATGACAAAAACATTACTTGAAGGATGTAATGATAGCCTTCCATAAAATAATTCATTTGGTGACCAATTTCATTGTGGTCAAAATATTGAGGATGGTCAAAATCTATGAAACGACTCATTAATGTTTGGGACATTTTCGGTCAAAAGATTTTTCGTGTATACACTACCTAAAAATCAATCACATAATTGGATTCCTCGACAAAAGTTTCCTCTTGAAAAATGTATACCTTTTACCATTTACGTCGACTCGGTCAAAAGATATGTCGTTTTTTGAGTGTAAATGCATGTTTTGTACAGTAATGTATAGAGAAAATTACCCACATATAAACCATTAAGAAACAACAAAATTTGGATGACAAGTCAATATTCAATACATGCTTTAGCAATATACATATCTCATTGAACTATATTCAAAAAATTATGATCCCTGCATTTTTATTTTTAATGATACATGTGTTTATAAATCATAACTTTTATACACTTTTGCATGTAATCCTATGCGCGCCGCCTCCACCGTCGCCGCCTCCACCCGATCCATCGTGTTCCCTAATTGCTTTTTCAAGTATAACTTCATTAATTAAAATCATGAGAACTTCACTTTTTGTACATCCCTAGAGTATAAATAGACCTTTCATATGATACCAAACTTTCCCAAATACGTAAAGAAGTTTTAGCAAAAATTCATGTTTTCTACAATTTTTTAGGGTAATATGTAACAAATCCATCATATTTGAAGGACCTATTTGTGACGCAAGGCCCTTTCGGTTTCTTTGGCGCATCGATATCGCTCAATGTCTGTTTAGCCTGAAGACTTTAGTTTGAACCCATCTTCACCTGCTGAGATCCCGGGGGGCACTAAAATATGAAAGTGACGTATCTGCTCCTACCGGCCTTCGAGCTGTAGGGGCAATAGGTGAGAAATACATTGAAAAATAGGGGGTCATTCGGTGTTGAGGGTAAAAAAACTGAGTCATTCCGAGCGATTTGTTGGCAAGAGCGAAAAACATGGTCATTCGGTGTCAGTTTTTGAATAAAATAAGCCTAATTTTGACATTTAAGAAATCGCTGGTCTTCGAAATGTTCGTAAAATTGTCGAAAAATCGACAAATTAAGCGAAAAAAGGTGGTCATTCTTAGTAGGTTCTCGAAAATCAGGGTAATGGATGAGAGTCATCATAAAAAAAGTTGACTTTCAAAATAATAGGGGGTCATTGGGTGACAGCTCAGTGAAAAGGGGGTCATTGGGTGAGACAGGACAGGAGCATAACGCGAGCCAATATATGGGAGTGCCCCCCCCCCCCGCCCGGGGGCTGAGATAGGAGCAATCTTTAATTTACTATCTTTTCACCTGACTTCCGAGTTCAGAATAATTCCTATAATGCATTTCTCGTTTGTTTCGTTTGAGTTAGTATCATACAATATAATTCTTTAATTTCCATTCACACAACAAATGCTACAAAATGGAAAGTGTGGTAATAAAGATACTTTCTTTAACTTCAAAGTACAAAGGTCCTCTTTAAAACACACTAAACACAGAAAGGCTAATTCAGCATAATTTTATGAACTCTTCTGAATACATGTTTTTATCAGACGATTGTTAATTACAACCAACTTAATCATTTATCATTAAAGTTTTCTGTTCCAAAATTTCAAGTTTTATTACCAACAAAGGTATATTGATAGTTCACACACACTTAACCACAGTAAATTTAAATTCTTGCATACTGTACAAAAAAAGGAGCAATACATAGAGAGTGTCTGTCTGACAAAAGACACTGAGTCATGTATTTTTAATATTCTTTTTCTTTTTGATGAATACAAGGTTATAAGGACAATAACCTTTACCATGTTCAAGTTCTACGTCCATCCACCAGTATACCAAAAATAAAAATACAATTATCAAACAAGTGGATCTTTAGTCAAATGAATTTTATTTTATCTGTTGATGTTGGGTATGACGCTATACTCTCACGTATTAATGATGCTATATAATTAAAAAAGAGCCAAGGATTTGTTGTTTGTTAAACATCCATTCCATATCATAGATTGCAGAAAAATCATTAAGAAATTTGGAATTTTCATTAGATCTCCTGAAAAGGCTAATAATTTAACTATAGAGGGCAGTATTTATAGTTGTCGACAACGATAATTAAAAATAAGAGAATATCTAAATATTTTTATATTTAGGGTTTGAATTTGACAATAAAACTTTGCATGCTGTCATTATTACCACTAATTCTACAAATGATGCAAAAATCTCAAAATGTTTGGGGGAAAGTTTGGGGATGATGTTGAGCTTGTCCAATGCCCCTTTAACCAGAGTTAATTTGAATTCTTACATACAATAAAAAGGAGCAATACATAGAGAGTGTCTGTCTAACAAAAGACACTCATATTTTTAATATTCCTTTTCTTATTGATGAATACAAGGTTATAAGGACAATAACCTTTACAAAGTTCAAGTTCTACGTCCATCCATCATTATACCAAAAATGAAAAATATACAATTATCAAACAGGTGGATCTTTATAGTCATTTAACTTCAGACAACCATACGTTGTATTTTCTTTTGTGTATTTCTTTAAAGCAAACGCATATTTCGGACATTTTTAAATAAGTGTTAAAAACGGTTTTAAAGGGAACGGTCTAAAAGTATAAAACGCATAGAGTCGTTATGAATTAGCATGACTTATTAACGAATAACTTTAGCTAGTTGTGTCCGTAATATGAATAACTAGATTAAGTTAGGCCCTATGTGATTATATAGGACCGTTTGTCTAACCGGATAATTCAAATATTTTTATTCTAAAGAAACCGGGTCATTCATATTTTTTTCTAATTGTGTAAACTTTTTACCATCACACCAATTGTTGATATTGTAATGGTGAATTATGTTTTTACGGCATCACTTTGATATCGATTTGAACGTTCATGAAAGTTCATCTGTGTTGGTTGGTATAACATGATTGAAGATTTTAAACCTTTTCTCACAACACAAAAGTTGAAAACATACCTTGGAATTTCCAAACGAGATCTTTCGTTTTTCATCAGCGAGATGAGACTGACTCAGTACCTTTGGGTACTTGAATCACATTAACATTGAGTCCCCGGGACATAAAGTAGATCTCGACAGTGTCAATATTCTCGACAAGAATCCCAGATATTTTGAAAGCAGTTTACATCCGACTGCACCAACCGACGCTTAACCGAGACGGGGGCCGACAAAAACTTCCGGGAGTCTACGAGACTGTTCTCAGGTTAAGAACCCAAAGGTCACGATCTGAGTCAGTCTCGTCTCGCTGATGAAAAACGAAGGATCTCGTTTGAAAATTCCGAGGTATGTTTTCAACTTTTGTGTTGTGAAAAAAGGTTTAAAATCTTCCATCATATATCGATTTGTATTACATTTTCACATACTAGTAATATGAGGCATAAATAATTATCATACGAACTCTTCCCAAACTCTACCCCTATTGAGGGTCGTGTATCTGAATATAATAAAAAATGGCCTGCATATGCATAACCTACTTTTAGTGACAAATCCCTATGGTTAATAAATAGCGCGCTATTATTATAATGAGATACCAATGACGTAGAAAATTGTTCTTTTGTTCGGATAACATCGGTACAATGCAATCAGTTTATATTGTTGCCGCTCTTTTGTTTTTGATTTTTAAAGGGCATTGGACAAAATTTTGAAATTTTATTTGTTGATGATTTACACTTTGTATGTTAGAAAATAGCAGTCATTTACCAGATATCGGGAAAATTTCGATCTAAACCTTCAGAAAATTCAAAAAAATGAATTTTACTTTTGAGTGTTGATCTTGGGTATGAGGCTATTCTTTAAACGAATTTATTGATGCTATACATCACAAAAGATCCAAAGATTTGTTTGTAAAACATTCCTTTCACATCATAGATTGCAGATACATCAAAAGAAATTTGAATTTTGCATTAGATCACCTAAAAAGACCAATTTAAAAATTCAACTATAGAGGGCAGTATTTATCGTTGTCGATAACGATAATAAAAAAATGAAAAAATATGTAATATTCTGGTATAGAGGGTTTGAATTTGACAATGAAACTTTGCATGCTGTTATTATTAGCGCTAATGCTTCAAATGATGGAAAAATCTCAAAAGGCTTGGGGGAATGGGGATGTTGCTGAGTTTGTCCAATGCCCCTTTAACAGAACCCAGTGTTTTGGACACATTTTCAGTGTGATGAATTCGCGCGTATTATTTAGTTCACAAGAAAGAACAATACGGTACTACAACATAAAAGCGGTATTTTTTTCCCCTTTTCCCTGTTATGTTACCGGTCACTCAAAATGATCCATAAAGTCGAGGATCTGGTCACTTTCACTGTTGTGTAAAGGCTCTGTCACACATTACGGTATAGACCCTAACCGTACGGACGAACGGATAACGTACAAAAGTTTCACATGATTCTGGACGTGTGCCAAACGGACACCACCATATGGATAACGAAATAAACGTATACATACCTGCATACAGACTCAACTGAATGGATAACGTAGGCCCTATTGTAACGAACTCATGACGAACAACAATGTATAAAATAAACTAATAGTGGAATTAACTACGTTAGGCGTACGTTTAGCTTTATAGGGTGATGTGTGACACAGTCTTTATGGTCATGTTATAAGGATTAAAACGTCATTCACACTTATTACATCATTCGACATCCCATTCTCTTGTTTTCTCCTTTTTGAATCTTAAAAAGTGATTAATTTGTATGAATAACAAACCGTATTAAGAAATAACTTTGCGTTGATATTGTCATGATTGTTGTTTTATAAACTACCACATAGGTTATCTAAGAAATTACTTGAATAAATTTTAGGATTGATGATTTTATCTTTAGGTTTCTTTGACGCATCGATCTCGCTCAATGTCTGTTTAGGTTAAACCCATCTTCACCTACTGAGATAAGACTTTTTTTTCTTATTCCTATAGAGCGTTTCTCAATTCTTTTATTTCCATATCATACAATACCATCATTTGACTTCCATTCATACAGCAAATGCTACAAATAGAAAATATGTGTTGACTCACACCGAAAGGGGGGGGGGAGACTTTGGTTCCGACATCAAAATTGAGTTTTTGGCATCATGTGAAAGCTTAGAGTTTCCCAAGTAATTTGGTACGTCGAAAATTTCGATACAACAATCCGTTCCGAAGATATGGCTATTTTAGTAAGAGTGTGTTGATCACTTTTCACAAATAGAAATTGGAGGAAACAGGCTTTAAAAGTTCGGGTTTGTGAAAGCATCAATTTTATTGATTACTATTCAACTATACACAAATTATCCTTAGCAACGGGTACTTAGGAGCACTCAATCATCATCAAATTTGACACAGACATTGTCAAGATACATATCTTTAATTATATACATAGGACAGTCGGTCAGAGAAGTGAACATTTGAGTTGAGAAAACGGCCTGTTTTCGAGGATGTTTTTTCTTCCGATCACAAAATTGCGAAAAGGGGATTGATACGGTGTTAGAAAATTGTCATAAAATCATCTTTTTTCGCAATTTTATAGAAAACGGCTTGGTAGGAAGATTTTTAAAACTTTGAAGATTCATAATATCACAAAATCTCAAATTCACCCCCAGACGAAAATTTTACCACTTCTCAACTTTAAAATCTGATATCTCAGTCTGCAGATCGTCGCAAAGTACCCCTTTTCGGTGTGAGTCATCACATAATGAAGATACGTTTTAAGGTTAAGCACAAAGGTTCTCATTAGACACTCTGAATACAGAACGACTAATTCAATTTCAGTCTAATTTTCTCTAAGCACTCTTTTGAATACTTATTCTTATCAGACGCTAATTAATTACAAACCAACATAACCATAATAATGATTAAAGTTTCTGTTCAAAAAAATTCAATTTTATTGCCAACAAGGTGATTTCGGTAGTTCACACTTAACAACAATGTATTTGGTTCCTTATATATACAGTAGGAAAATGTAGCAAATTATATAAGTAATATCTGTCTTACAAATTGTCTCTGTTTTTTAAAATGTACTTTTCTTTTCTTATTGATGATTAAATATGTGATAAGTACAACAGCCTTTAACAAAGTTCAAGTTCTACGTCCATCCAACATATGTTTTCTTACACTTCAACAGAAATTCAACAAAATAATTTTGTACAAATATCATACCATGTAGAATATAGAGTGAGGTGCAGGATTGCGTCTTTTTGACGAAATTTCCTCATTCAATGGCAATACTCTATTCATTTTTTCAAGAACGGATCAATTCTACAAATAGATACAATACTGCACCTTTATGGTATTAAATGGGTAGATCTTTTATAATTGACCACCATATGTTGTATTTTCTTATGTATATTTCTTCAAAGCAAACGCATATTGCGGACACACCAATAAAGTGTGAAACACATGCTGATAATTGAAAAGGGGAAGGATTATAAAAGTAAAACACATAGAGTCATATTACATTGTGATTCTAGGGCCGTTATTAATATAGGTAACCTGATTGGTCAAATATTTTAAACAGCACTTTTCTCTGTCTAAATCAAAGACCAAAATAAAAGGCCAAATTGTCATGATTGTACTTTGTCATTTTCGTATTCATTTTATTCAGGATTTTTCTCATGGCGTCAAATTTTTCTTATAGTGTAATTTATACAGTAAATAAACTGTGACATTCACCGTGTTCACGTTAACTTATTTCTTATTGTGTAAACTTTTTACCATCACACCTAATGTTTATGATGGTGAAGTATATTTTACGGCAACATATTTCCAAGTATAAACCGATTTGTACATTATTACATTTTCACATGATATGAGGCAGAAATTATTATCATACGAACTCTATCCAACCTCTGTTCTTTTTGAGGGGCATGGGTCTGAATGTAACACACAATGGCCTGCATGGATAACCTACTTTTGACTTTTGGTTAATTTGTTTCCTAAATAGTGCGCTATTATTATAATGAGATACCAAATGACTTAGAAAATTGTTCTTTTGTTCGGATAACATCAGTACAAGGCAATCATTGTTGCGGCTCTTTTGTTTTCATTTTCAACAGAGCCCTGTGTTTTGGACGCAGTTTCTGTGTGATGAATTCGCACGCACTTTAAAAATTCGGGGTTGATGATTTTCTCTTTTGAAACTTCTTGAACTCATCTTCATCTTCTGGGATAAGACTAATCTTTTCACCTGACCACCAAGTTCAGAATAATTCCTATAGAGCGTTTCTCATTTGTGACCCATCATATGAAAAAAAAATGAAAATTGATTTTTTGGTCTCATTTGAAAAATCATATTTTAAGCTTTAAAATGATACCTTGCTTTTGGTTATTGGATGTTGGATTGCATAGTTACATCCATATGGGTAAAAGGCACCGGGCTGATTCAGAAAACTGTAGTATTGAGAAAATCGAGTTTGAAATTTCTGAACTGGTAAAACTTGAATGGGAGAAAGGATTTTTATCTCTATTTTTAAAACATTTATTTTTATGTTTTAGATGTTAGAACCTGATTTATATGATAGAATACACTTCAAAGGTAATGTTTCTGATGAAATTAGAAATTCGACCTTGGACGTGATTTTTGGCTATACCCAGCTTCAATGGCCTGTATCTCGTAATACATTAAATTGTGTAGAACGTACTTGTACATGTGCGATCAATAGATCATCGTTTGCGATTTTGTCCGTGTTGTTCAATTAGACCCGGACGCCTGGTTATGGGGGACACTCAGTTTAATTACACCGGCGTAATGAAATACAGCGTCCGTGTGACTGAAAGTGAAATGTCCTCCTAGCTACTATTAAGTTGTGTAGAACGTACTTGTACATGTGCGATCAATAAATCATCGATTGCGACTTATTCCGTGTCGTTCAATTAGACCCGGACTCCTGGTTATGGGGGACATTACACCGGTATTAAGGTACCTTTTGATATGACGGGTCACATTTCTTTCTCTCAACTTCCAGTTGGGTATATAACTTATGTCGGGAAAAAATTGGGATAACGTTGGCGTATCATGTTACACTGACTTGAATTATTCAGAGAAATGATAAACGCTTAAGATATCTATGGAATTATTGATGAAAAGCGCCCCCACACATTTTTCGGAGCGCCATGACTCTATGCGCCATCAAGATCCCATTGTAAAAACAAATTCATAAGTGAGAACTCAACATGTATCAAACAAAAAAATGTTGGGGTATTTTTGGCGCACTGAGATGGTGAAGGTCAAATTTTTCCGCTCTATTGCGTTTTCGCAGCTTCGTAACTCTGTGCACCATCGTTAGAAAACGATAAAACTACCAACAATGTGCAGAGACAGTTTTTCTTTTATAAAAAATTAAAAAAGAAACTTGGGATATCTGTATTTGGTATTTTTTATAATTTTTTGAAAATTGGCAAAGTATTAGCATTTTAGGGCTGAAAGATGCAGAATTCAACAGCTTTGCACTAAAAATATTAAAAATAAGACAAAATAAGTTTTTGGGAAAAATATACACTACATTACAAAACTGTCTCAATATGTTTGTTATCGTCCAAAACATATCCAAAAGGTTTTTCGTGTACATGAAAAAAAAATCAAAGAGATACATTATCACCTATCACCTAATAAATCACTATAATAAAGTTTGGGTTGATGAGTTTATCTTGATTTCTTTGACGCATCGATATCGCTCAATATTTCTTAGCTTGAACTCATATTCACCTTCGGCAGTGTTAAAGTGTGTGAGATAAGAGCAACTTGACTACCAAGTTCAGAATAATACATAT
Organism: Ophiothrix spiculata; assembly: GCA_000969725.1. NCBI lineage: Eukaryota > Metazoa > Echinodermata > Ophiuroidea > Amphilepidida > Ophiotrichidae > Ophiothrix > Ophiothrix spiculata. Next base: position 876 of record JXSR01S065423.1, on the reverse strand, counting down.
AGTGCATTTCCATTAGTTTTATACAATACCATTCTTTGACTTCCATTCACGCATCAAATGCTACAAAATTGAAAATGGGGAAACAAAGTAACTTTCTTTAAAGGTTCAAAGTACAAAGATCCTCTTTAAAATACACTGAATACAGAATGACTAATTCAGTCTAATTATCTTTAATCACTTTTTTGTATATATACCTGTTTTTATCATGTATATATGATCATCAATTACGAACCAATCATTACTCATTAGTAGTTTCTTATTTTATTACCAACAGCGGTGCAATAAGTATATCTGGGTTTTTTTTAATGTACTTTTCTTTTCTTATTGTTGATTAAATATGTGATAAGTACAACAACCTTAACAAAGTTCAAGTTCTACGTCCATCCAACATATGTTTTCTTATACTTCAACAGAAATTCAACAAATTCAACAAAATAATTTGCTAAAAATATCATACCATTAATTTATGTAAAAGTATACAAGTATTATGCGTAGATCTTCTATAATTGTTTAACTTCAGACCACCATATGTTGTATTTCCTTTTGTATATTTCTTCAAAGTAAACGCATACTGAGGACACACCTATAACGTGTTAAACACATATATTGATAATAATTGAAAAGGGAACGACCATAAAATTAAACGCATGGAGTTATTATAAATTAGCATGAATTAAATGGATATTAGGCCATAAGTCTTAAACTGGTCCTATTTTGTGTTTTACATTAAAACATTGCATTCAACGGACTGTAACTTTTAATGAGTGCAGTTAAAGGGTCATTGGACAAATTCATCATCATCCCCAAACTTTTCCCCCAACATTTTGGGATTTTTGCATCATTTGAAGTATTAGCGGTAATAATGACAGCATGCAA
>JXSR01S065401.1:32617-42933 GCA_000969725.1 Ophiothrix spiculata | reverse complement strand
TTTATATGCATTTATATTTTACATAACTTAACAGAAGGCAGCTCATGGAGTTGGGATGTTCTTATTTTAGCATATTCAATTTGATGTGATTCCAAGCATTCGTTTTGAAGTTACAAGTTTTTTAACATTTTAAAAATTCCCATAGACTCCTATGTAATAATTACTGTCGGGGCCCCGACAGTAATTAGAAAACGATACATTTTCTCACTTTTCTTAAAAATGCAAGCATATTTGAAAGAATGGTTTGGGGATCGTAACATATACCAGTCAAAGATGCTTACCAGCTAAAAAAACCAATTTTGATAGTGGTGACCTTGAGGATAGAAAAGTGGATCATGAATTGCCCCTTTAACATCCTGTTTACAGGCAATGGAATAATAATGCAGGGCAGATCGCACCAATGCCAAATAAAATATAACCAAATCTGCACACACATGATGATGGTACAAAAATATACCATGAAAAGGCATAAAATACTGATACATGTAATATGCAGAAAACGTGATTGCACCATTATGATGACAATGGTAGAATATCATTAGGCACATTACAAGCTAACATGCTAGGGTTTGTTTAGATGAAGCATAAAACAAAATATAAAAAACACTATAGGCCTTCCATGGAGAAAGCTAACAGAATTTCAATCATTTAAAATGTTAAATTCAAAAAGGGTACCTATAATTATATCCAAGGTTCACATCTCAAGTCCTGGTCGATGCATTTTTCAAAAGAGGAAGATCTGTCTGATTTGGGGCTAGCTCTGAGTGGTGAACTTGAACAAAACAAGCTCAGGTCCGGACATCTACCCAGATAGCAAAGTTATCTAATGTTGGCCCAACGTTGGCCCACATTGGTCCATCGTTGGGCAAACTAACTTTGCTATCTGGGTGCAAGGGGAATGGGCTTGGCTTGGGACGTTTAATGGTCGGGGCCCACCAGTGCGGTGTAGTCCAGTCTAGATGGACCTGACCTTTTACATGTTTTCTTATGGGGGGGGGGGGGGGAAGGCTCTGAAAAAATTTGCAATGCTTAGGAGAGGGACCCTGAAATTTTGTTAGAGTTTGAAGGGGGCCCCTGAAATTCATTCTGATTTTGAAGACTTTCCATCAGGCCACCCCTTAGTGATAATTTCTGACCAGTCCCTTATGTATACTTGTACTGTAACTCAAAATGAATAAAGCTGATTTTACTGAAGGTTCATGATGGATGGTTACATATGAGTGGTGCTCTGGCAAAATGAGCTGAAAGTTGCTATTGAAGATTTTGAGTAAATGGCTGCTAAAGTAGAAATATGGTATCAAATAAGATCAAATTTTCTTTTTTGACATAAAATGCATCAATGCATATTTGTTCACAAATACCTCGCCTTTTGAAGGTCAATTATGCCGAGAAGTGCAATTATTCATGTGTAATTGATCGCGTTTTGCTATTATACACTATAGTATTCAGTAACTTTAAAATTGATTGGCGACCATTTTTTGCTGCAAGATTTTGGGTGGACTGCCTTGTATTTCGATCTCTAAATGAAAATTGTAGAAAGAAAGTATGACATATTATATAGCATTTGAAAGCTGAGATAATAGAGAATTAAAATATGTCATAAACTAAAATTTGGAAATCGTGACTTTCCGCTCATTTTTCCAGAGCACCACTCATATGGTTTTTATTTTGTTTTTCAATATCCTACATGATAGATATTTTGTGACAACAATCTGTCACAGAACCATAATCATAGTGGGCAGTCCACGCATATAAAAGGTGGTGGTTTGAAATCATAAATATATGTTAAAGGTGGGATGTCAAAATTTTTTCTACTAAAAGGGGTTGATTGATATAAAGGGTTGAAGCTAACTATAAAGGTGGGTTCTTCATTCTCCCAAGTTGTGCAACTATATTTACTAAACACAATGAAAAAAAAATTAGAAATATCCTCAGGCTGAAAATAAGAGTATAGATATTTCAGTAATGGTTCAGGGTGTGACTACAACATTACCATGGCACCAGAAGTGGATGTAAGATACATATTAATTGCTAAATGGGTGGGGTCCAGAATTTTCAGTATCAAGGATGCCTTTGTAAAAAGGATGGGGTAAAATAAAATACCCACTGTGATAATGATGCTGCAGCTAGTATGTGTTATGGCACAACCAACCACAGGCAAAATCAATTTTGCTGGGGAACTGCAGTAGAGTGTTTCCTCGAGAAATGCATGACATGAAACAATAACTTGCATAACAAGTTGTTATTTCTTGTCATGTTATCTTCATATTATTAAAATAAATAAAGCTTTAATGTGAGTACCATTCCAATATGTTGATAAATTATATTCAGCATCAACAAATTTTGATGCAGATAGGACAATCTGGTCAATGAAATGATATCATCTATTTTCCGAAGTCAAATGTTTAAAAGAATCTATTATTATGATCAAATTTGAATGCAAAACAATACTTGTTTTTTACTACTAAATGAAACATTTCTTAGTTTAGAGATAAAAGCATGGGTAGTCTAGTCAAAATGGTAAATTTCAGGAATTGATGTGATATGAGAAACTGCACAAAAGTATTTTTTTTAAATTCTACCATAAGTGTAATATATACATTATTCAAATTTGAAAAAAAAAATATTACTACAATATTCATATTCTATGTGGTTGATTATAAATTTATGCACACTTCTGACATATCTATTCTGGGGTTGGGTGGGTTCTAGGGACAGAATCCTCTGGTTTAATATTTTTGTTTTTCTTTCGTTCGTTCCTTTTTTTTTTTAGTTTGTTTTTAACTTTAAAATACTGTAAACGGGAATATTTTCGCGAGCAGAATTTTTCGCGAAATCAGACAATCACGACATTTCCGCGCGTGTTAAATTTGCGTTTCAAAGCTTTAGTACATAGACCTATACATAAAATGAATGTATTCGTGAGGTGTTATATTCGCAGTTAGATGTTGACTCGCAAAATTTGCGGAAATTAAACCCTCGCGAAAATTTGCCCGTTTACAGTAACCCCTTAATTACAATTAAATTCCTATTCTTTTGTATTTTCTCGTCTATATATCTTAGCCTGAAAGGCACATGGTTGCAAACTTTTGTGTGATTTTGGCCCAATAATATGGTTCCAGTGATTGGTCTTCTAGACCATATGGTTCAGGGGCAAATTTGACTTGCAAAATTTCAAAATGAAGTAGACTCCCCTGGGAGGGTCCTTCCATTGACATGGCATATGTATCTGCCTTTTGGGATCAGATTTTGGTATGGGGTGTTTTATCACAGCTAGATGAATGCGCCCAATTTTCCTAAATTGAGTTATTTTGGGAAATTTTCTAAAAGCACCCAATTTTATTCCAATTGGAAGCTTTTTCATCAAAACAGGTGTACTGATCGGTGTGGTTTTGAGCCAAAAATAAATATAAAATTTACCAGTTTTTCAGAGTCCAGCAAGCACAATACCCCAGGAGCATGTTGACTGAGGATGGTCCAGGAGTATATTTAAAAACATGCTTGGGGAGATTTTGTCAAATGTGACCATCCATCCCAAAGCAGTAGCAAATACAGCCTCTTGACATTTCCACTTTCTTAAATATTTGAAAAGAAACCATATTAAAATCATACCTAAATGAACTTCACTCTATTTCCAGAAGTCAAGTTATGGTCCGTCAGAGGTTGTCAGGGAGAACATAATATATAACTGAGATAAACACATTCAAAGATCAGTAAGCCCTATATTTTCTTTGTATTGTCCTCAAAATATACATTTATTTCATATTTCCGATCATTTTCTTCAAATGAAACTTTGCTGGTGTTTTGAAGTGAGCACAAGGATTGTGAATCTGTCATTAATAAATTCCAGCAAATTACAACCTTGACACAGATTTTCACTTGTAGTTTTAAAATGACGTTTGCTGCATTTACGGCTCGTTTGGAATGGACAGTCACAAATATGTTCCTAGACCATCCCCAGTCAAACAGCATACTTCCACTGAATATCTGGTTTGGCAACTTCTCTGTACTTTACAGTTCTGGATCATATTACACTCCCGTTTGAAAGTATATCCGCATAATTAAAAACGTTAAGAAACCTTATTTTTTTATAATAAACGACCTAAAATCATCAAAGGTTCATACTAGTATAGGCAACTTATCTATTCAATATGAATAAATTGATGTTTGTTTTAATATTTAATCTTCCATTGCCATAAAAATGGCTGATTTCATGGGCCATATACAAATATACCGACAGTACAAATCTCATGAATATGTAACCTATCAATTTTTCATAACCTCATTATTACCTTGTAATCGAATAGAATATTTTCAGGTTGTAAGTTTTTAAACAAATGCGCAGAAATGTATAAAAACTCAATTTTTTACAGGGTTAGTACACTTTTTCACTTAAAAAATTCAAGGACTTTCCAAAGAAGAATTCAAGGACTTTTCCCCTTATCAGCAGCGGCCAGTGGAATATGTGTAAACAAATAGAATAAATTTGTTTTCCCTCATTTTTGGATAAAAAATAATTGCATGGTAAATTCTTTTGACATATTATTTTTTTACATTTCTGACATTCAAAAATGCCAGGACTTTCAAGATTTTTTTTTGATAAAGTCAGTTTTTCAAGGACTTTCAAGGCCTGGAAATTGTAAAATAAAATTCAAGGACTTTCAAGGACCTGTACTAACCCTGTTTTATGTGCAGATGAAAATAGTAATGTGCATTACACATCATATTTTTTCAAATGCAATGAATGCAATTCTTGATTAGTTAGTTTGATAATTATACAATATAGACTCTGTCAAAAAAATGATAAAAAATCAGATAAACCCCTTTCGAGATATGCCTAAATAAATTTTCTGTGCAGAAATACTTTTGAGGGGGAGTGTATGTGGAACAAAATGCACTAAAGCTAGCTGCAAGACCCCTTCTGATATGCTAGATCACATTTAGTTAATATCTGCTACACAGCATATGATACTAATTGGCATGCAATAACACTGGTTACCATAGAGATAATAGCATGATGGGTTGGATGAGTAGCATCTCCTATGTTATCTATTGAGTGTTCTATTACAGGTAAAACTTGAGGTACACATCATAGGGAAACACTGCAACAAATAGGCTAATTGTAAAAAGCCTTTTACAAGACATTATTGATATTTTTAAAACTTAGAAAGTTAAAACTTTAAAAGCTTTCTATATCATACAAAACTGGGATAAAAAGTTTTTTTGAGGTTTTTGCTCAATATCTCATAACAAAACAGATAGATAGTAATGTTCTAAACACAGATTAATAAGCTTTGGATCTGGATTGATGATAAACACATAGAAATGCTTCAGTTCCTCTCAGGAACATTGTTCATGAGTACTACGCATGATCGGTGTTAGCCAAGTCCAATATATTTTTTTATTATTTGTTTCCTTTTTTTTTTTTGAGAAAGACTTTTACGCCTGGAATTCATAACAATTGGTAGATTTTAACGGGTTCGCCGTGGGACAAGTTTTGAACTGTCAAGCTTTCGTCAGGAGTAGCTCTGACTTCTTCAGGACAAATATTATTATAACGCTTGGAATATTTCTTGCCATCCTCCCCGTAGAAGTTAAATAAATTTTGAGAAAGGCTTTTACGATGGGAATTCAAAACAATTGGTAGATTTTAATGGGTTCGCCGTCGGACAAGTTTTGAACTGTCAAGCTTTCGTCAGGAGTAGCTCTGACTTCTTCAGGACAAATATTATTCTAACGCTTGGAATATTTCTTGCCATCTTCCCCGTGGAGGTTAAATAAATAAAAGAAGTTAAAGAAATATTCCAAGCGTTATAATAATATTTGTCCTGAAGAAGTCAGAGCTACTCCTGACGAAAGCTTGACAGTTCAAAACTTGTCCGACGACGAACCCGTTAAAATCTACCAATTGTTAAGTCAAATATGTTGGTAACATATTTTCTAGTCAAGGATTATTAGCCGATTCCAAGAAGGTTGATGCTATTGTTAATATGCTGGAACCTGAAGATGTGAATGGTCTGAGACGTTTTTTGGGCATGGTCAATTATTTGTCAAAATTTATTCCCAATTTGAGTCAGCATGCTGCCCCTCTCAGAGAGTTGAAAGGCAAAGATGTTCATTGGTGCTGGCTCAATCAGCATAAACAGGCCTACAACAACATGTTGATATTGCATGTTGCACTGGTTGGCGATACCAGATGAGAATGTGACATCATCAATTTGCCATTCCAGGATGGGTGAATTGCATGTATCATCATGTATGCATTCTCGTAAGGTAGCTCAAAAATTCATAAAGCCAACAATCACCTTCGACCAATCATCCACTACACAGGCACCATAGGTTACAATGTTTCATGATCTCTTATGGACATAATTAACCCATTAGTCAAAAAAAAATTGATGAACGCATCCTAAATTCAGAAGAATTTGCTATCAATAAGGATGGTTGAATTCTCATTAAATCATCTGTTTATTCACCAAAACAGCGGGTCAAAACACCAAATTTTAACACTCTTGATATCATATGCGATAAGTTGAAAAAGATAAGGAATTGAAATCTTGGACTCATCTAATTCACTTCTAAGGGACACATTTTCCAGCAAGTGAAGTTGGACATGACGGATAGCAACTTGAGTCAAATGGCAGTTAACCTTTACATGGAGTGGCTGGAAGAACAGGCAGAAGGAGTCCCACATTTAGCAATTCCACTCACCTTTTGGTGATATTTTCCTGACTTCATCCACATAATCTTTAGTCCTGTAGTCTATAGGATGATCTACACCATTAGCTTGGATAGCTTCATGTTTGTGTGCTGATGCTGTACCAAACACTGTCACATTGTCTTTTGTTTTACAGAGTTGAGTTGCTGCAAAGCCAACACCACCTGTCAATAAAATGATGCAAATAAACGTGAGATACAAAGTTATAAATTACAGATAAAAAAACTGGACTTGATTGATTACTTGCAAATTTCCAACCAAACACTTTGAACTTCTTCATGGCAACTACAGAGATCAACTGGTGGTATTGTTTGGGGAACAGTTGCAGACCTAAAACCGAATCTTCAAAAAAAGAGCTGAAAACCATCAAATTCTGCACCTAAGTGCTTAAATTTGGCTGATTTATCAAGAAAAGGACCTGAAAAGTGTAATAAAAAGAGCTGAAATCAGCTGAAAGCTAAAATGTTTCAGGTCTGCAGTTGGTAGGTGTCAATTGGCAAGGATTTTTTGAATTGATTGGTCTCAGGCATGTGACAGCTGGTATTGAAGCCCCAGTGCTTCTATTTACAGATGACCTCTTCCCAAATGGTTTCTTGGACTCATCTTTCAAACCATTCCAATTCTCCTCCTAGTCTAAAAAAGCTAACTCTTCTGTATAAATTGGGTGTCCTGGTTGTTTTGAATGTTCATTCATACACTCCTGCTCGAAAGTATTTACACATAGTTAAAAACGTTCAAAAACTTTATTTTTGATGTTCAAGATAAAGTTGTTTTTTTCCATAAACAAGCATAATAAAATACAATTAACATCAAAAATAATAAATATCTTAAAAACATAATTTAGCAAACAAAATTCATAACATTTAACACCAAAATAGAAACAAACATTATGGAGGAATGGGCTTGGGAGCCAGGAAGGCTTGTAAATAGCCCATCCGTTTAAAACAAATTAGATATGGAGAACAATATATGACATAAAAATAACATAAGTCATATAATGAAAGAAAACACAAAAACAAGACAAGGACATGCTCAAAACTCATTAGTTGTAAAATTTAATTAGGTTATATTTATAATTTTGTCAAAACGACTTCACAGAACGAGAATTCTTATGATCTTTTGAAAGTGAATTCCAAAGAACGAGACCACTAGAACGAATACTACGGTCAGAAAATGATTTCTTGTTTCTTGTTGTGTTTACATCCTCTACTTGTCTTGTTGAATAATCATGGATATCTGATCTCTTTGTAAAAAAGTCTTTGAAAGCTACAGGAAGATCATGAATATTTATACATGAATACTCCAATCTCTATTTTATACATATCGTTTACTGTAAGAATATAATTTGAAAAAATAGAGTAGTAGTATGGCTTATGTAGTGAGTGCCAGACACTATTCGTATTGCCCCCTTTTGGACTTTTAATCAAGATATGATTTACATGTACCGCCCCAGATGAGTATCCCATGGTTTAGATTAAGACAAGACCAGCGAGCAATATAGAGTATGTAGCACTCGCTTTGGAACAGAATATTTCAATTAGTTCATTACAGCAATATTTCTAGATACAGTTTTGGAAACACAGTCAATATGTTTTTTATTTATTTATTTGTTTATTTATTTATTATTTATTAACGGTGTACAAAATAGCCGACTAGCAGCACAGGCTGAAGGGCGTCGGCTTTACAAATACAAAAACATATAATAAACAACAAGAGCAAAACAATTTTATATACCTTGACAAAACCAGGAAAAGTCAGATATCGTCAGATATCTGGAGAACTGTTGAGTTGGTTAATGATAAATTGGATGGTAGATTTTTGAAACCTCTCAGTTTTACACCTTGGTTGTGAGAATCTGTTTCTGTGACGGAGATTATAATCCACGGATCTCTGCATAGGAAGCAGGTGCCGATGCCTTTCGGAATTGAGGACCTACTGCCCAAATTTCAGAGCCAATTCATTCCTGCGATCAGCAAGACTGGGAAGTTTGAGGTCTTGAAGGGCCGACTCATAGTTGCCATATCTATTACCGAGTGCGTTTTTGAATCCTTTCCAATTGGTAGCTTTGCTGTTTAGTTAATGCTAGATGCCACACAGCACAAGCATATTCCAAAATTGGGCGAATGTAGGTCCAAGTAAGGTATTCATCAATGATAACACCCAGGAATTTTGTAAATTAACTTTTTCTGAGCAGGTTTGTTCTAAAAATACATAGAGATCTTTGTAATTGTTAGCTGTTACCATTGGGGTGTTCCTAGCAACATGTAATTTGTTTTACTTGCATTAAATGACAACTTAATGGCTTTGAACCAATTGGTCACTTCCTTCAATTCCATATATATTAGGTCAATTTTGCTACTGATATCTTTATGCCAATATTGAATAGTGTTGTCATCAGCAATGAATACGCATTTCTTACCCTATTGTCAAATAAATTGAGTGTAATTCCGATTTAGTTCATTAAATACTTATAAAATATAGACTGTCAAAAGATCGTGAAAGTTGGATAAATGCCTGTCGAGATATGGCTTAATATAGGTTTCGTGCGGATATACGAGGGGGTATCAAAAAGTTTTAAACTTTACCCAGAAGAAATGACGCCAGGAACAAAATTTCATTATGGGATACTATAGGCATCTTTACATAGTCAATGTGCAAAATAACACATTTCTCCCACTTTCAACTGATTGTCTACAGACCGTTATTGTAGGGATCCTCTTTATTGAAAAAAATCTGATTTTATATTTCAATGAAAATCAACAATTACAGGTCGGCCATGTATTTTACATTATTGTGACGTCATTCATGGGTCGATTTCCATAATTTTGGTATCAATGGATTGAGGAAACCCTACCCATTACTATGGTATCAGACAATTGAACTTTGCTGGTGCCAATAAGATTTACTGGGCCATGTAACCCTTCAAATGCAAGGAATTAATTACCCCGCATGTCTCAATTTCCTCAATGCAGCTTATATTTTAAGCCGGTAGATTTTTAGGTAGATGACATCGATCACCCTCTGTAAAGAAAGTAAAACTTCCTTTGAGGCAATTTTTGCACCATAATGTACATAAATACGAGTGACTATTCTGACAAAATTTCATTGATATAGCTCAATTTCTTCTGGGTTAAGTTTAAAACTTTTTGATACCCCCTCGTACTTTCGAGCGGGTGAAATGCAGCTTCGATAAATGGACTTCCTCATCTAATCTACCTCACTATGTCTAATTTTCATGACCCTCCCCTATGTTGAATCATCTTCAAAGAGAGTCACAAACTCTAATATAGATGCCATGAAAATAATTAAATTAACTGCCAATAAACTTAAATACAGGCAGAAATTAATCTCATTAAACTTCCATCGAAAAACAAACAGGCAACTTAGCATGATGCTGACATTTTAACTTACTGGTACCAGGTTATCATATCCAATAAATAATGTACTATATTGATGCAGGTTATTTTTGTGGTATTTAATTTTCCATATTTATGATTATACAGCCAGCGCTTAGGTCCGAGAAAAGTGGCTTGTTTTATTTTTTTTTATGCATAGAAAATCGGCACAGAGCGCTGGTTTGATGATGCTCATGAATATT
>JXSR01S065390.1:51262-61559 GCA_000969725.1 Ophiothrix spiculata | reverse complement strand
AAACAAACAAAGCTATATTCTGCCAATTTCGCCAACTGATTCAACGTACCCTAGGAAAAATGAAAACAAATTAAGTTGATAGCATACTATATTACCATATCAATTGCAACCAGACATACCAGAACTAACAGGAAATAAACATTACATATTGGCTAGAAATTAGAGTGAACTATTACAACCACATGTAAATGATCAATAGATTCATCAATATTTCTTTAATGTCGGCAATTTATTGTCCTAAGTTGTGTCTATACTTTTTTTGAATCAGAATCAGCGGATTTGAAACTAACCATTTAAGATCAGAATCGGCCGATCATCGGATCTTTGGTAGATCGGTCAGACACTAATAATTTTTCCTGAAAATTTAAAGATTCTTAGTCTCACACACAGACCTAGAATCTTTGGCCTAATATGCCTTGAGTACGCTTGAGTACTGTCTGCAGCTGGTGTTTTAGATATTTGATTTTTTACAGATTTTCTCTGATTTTCAGAGTTTTTGATTTCAGAAATTTGCTGAATTCAGCTTCTTTATATTAGGAATTCCACCATGTTCTTTATTTCAACCTACTTTGAAGTAATTTTAACAATATTACAGAGGCCTACTTTTCCAGATTTTCATCAAAGTACACTCTCATGTCTGTAAATAGACATGTATCTTCAGTTCAATTCTTTACACAGTTCACAGAATCATAGATTCAGAAATGCCACTTTTCAGTATTTTTATGAATGTGACAGAAGTTTTCAGTATTTTTTTGCAAAAGATTGTAAAAAAAATATCCTTAACTTGATGAAGAAAGTGTCATTTCAGCCAACCAGTGGTCATTATAAAAGGGACATTGCCCCCCCCCAGAACAGGTGCATTACCTTGTGACAGATGAAACTACACTTGCATTGTTCACATCTTTCAGTATTCTATTCAAAAACACAGTGGCATCTCTGCAGATAAACAATAGGTCCGCTGTATGTGTACGTTTTTAAGAGATTTAAGACAACTAAAGGTGTGTATTGCAATATTTTTGCTTTAAGTTGATTGACAGACACATATTTGAGCAAGGACTAGATTTGTTATGATCATATAAGTTTTAAGTTTCAATTTTATTAGATCATTTAAAAGCAAAACTATTACTTTGTGTGGACAGTTTTGTACAAGGAATGTTTTGGGACTATTTCCAGCAAAATCGGACACTTTTGAAATTTTTGACCCCTATAGGGATAAACGTGTGACCCCTGAATGACTTTTTTATGATTTTGGATTTATAACTCAAGAACCGAACATCGGAGACAGGTAAAACTATATTTTTTCTGCATCCTTGTGATGAGAGGAACACATCGGCATGGTTTTAAACAAGATTTGACCAACTTTGAAATTTGCCCCCCTGTAATGGCAGCCATTTTGATTTTTGCATTTCCTAAAAAACCCTCAAGGGAAGATTTTTGGCACTCATCGGATTTGGAATCAGCAGCCTCAAATTGACTACAATCCATCAAAAAACATTGTATATGTAAGAAAACAAAGTCCCTCTTAACTTCCAATGGAGCCTAGTTTGGACTACCAGGCATTAAAATCGCCACAGATGCAAACTGGAATTCTGTCTTGACTGTTTGGCGAAAGTATTTAATCTTCAAGTGAATCAAAAAATCAAAAATGCCAATGTTTGAGTAAGGTGATGTTTCCGGTGGAATGTAAATGATACAGAGTAAGAGTTTAACATCAATATCAAGCATAAGCCAGAGAAAGTGGTCACTATCTTTATCAATGATTTTAATGTGATTGTACACATGATTTCTGATATAGATACCCACGCCCGACTTATGCCTGAATTTTTTACGGCTTTTGCTAATGAACTTGTAATTTGGGATATCACAAAGATTGACTTTAGTTTCTACAACAGCAAAAATGTCATTGTTAAGAACATTTAATATAAAATCAGGAGAGTTCAGTTTGTTAACCAGTCCTCCAACATTTAGATGAGAGAGTTTAAATTTAGATGCAACGAAGTATGTGTGGTCATGAAACGATTGACGATTTGGTTCCTAAATAATTTCAGCAACACGTGTGTGTTTGAAATTCAGCTCCTGTCTCTCGGCGATGTCCTATTTAGCCTGGACAGTAGCCCTAGCTAGGCCGAGTTTGTTGTAGTCCAGTTCATTAACACTCAATCTGAAGAGGTCATCAGGTGACTCGATCACTACAAGTCCTCCGTTACTCTTAGTGCAAAAGATTTCCCCATTGTGGGCGTTGACGCGCTGTACACCGGGTACGGTTTTAGCGTAAGACATGAGTTTATATCTGAGATTAGTGGGGTCATCGTTTATATAAACGATAAACGACCCACTTGTATGCTATTTGTCCTTGAGTTTTTTCCTGTTTTTTTTATTAACATGTCTTTTTGTTTCTGGATGTGAAACAACATATCACTGACCTTGGGATCCCTTGTTTGCTTTTTCCCACTCTATGGACCGTAGAAATATCCATGACGTTAAGCGGTAAATCAATATCCTTTGCAATCTTGATTACCTTTTCACACAGGTCTTCCCCATCTTCTTCTTTAATACCAGAAATTTTGACATTGTCTCTTCGGGTGTACTGTTCCAATTTATCGATATCATATTTAGTTTCCAATCTGAGTTGGTCAATAGTAGTTCCGTAATGGTATTCAGCATCTCACCATGTTCTCCATTACCTTGTCAAATGCCTTATCAATTTATTTGTTTAGTACCGGCACCAATAAGTTCAATGTATCTTTCACTAATTCAGAAGTTCCCGGTGCTCTACTTTTACTACTACGCATCTGATCAACAGTCTTGGAGATTTGTCATGATCATTTATCATTACTTTACTATCTGAATCGCTAGTGCTATCGTTGGTAGCCATGACAAACGATTCGTTTAACTGAGAGAACTTGAGTTTCTGTTTCTTAGATTCTTTTAATGGTGTGCTTGAGCGGTTAAGTGAAGAGTTAAGTGTTGAGAGATTACGTTTAGGTCGATTCGGCATAGTAGGTTATTTGTACAGTACTTACGATCTATTTAAAAACACGTAACGGAGATGTCATGTACGTGTAGGTGGTTGTAATTCTGGTTCCCACAAGAACTTTGGACCACAGATCCACAGTTGGTTTTGGAGTATACCTCTTGATGCAGCATCAGCTGGATTCTCCTTGGTGTCAACATAATGCCACTGAGATGTTTCTGAATGTTCACGGATTAATGACACACGAGTGGCAACATAGGTATGGTATCTGGCTTTCTCACGGTGGATGTAACGAAGTAGTGGATGCTGTCCAGTTTCTTTTCCAGTTCCTTTTCAAGGAAATTATTCAATTTCACTGCTGTTGTGGCTGCTGATAGCTCCAATCTGGGGATGGTCATTTGTCTTAATGGTGCATCTAGCTTTCCCCATGACAAATGAGCAATGCACCTGACCAGTTACACTCACATATCTCAGAAAACTCACTGTTCCATAACCTGTTTCACAGGCATCAGAAAAATGAGGTCATTTGCAAAAATCCTTTACAATGCTTCTTCGTTTACAGCCTATTTTTACAGATTTCAACAAAATTCTGGTATTTTGGGAGGTCATCCAGGGGGTCATTTGGATCGAGAATTTTTTTTGCTAACAGGCTTAGTGCATGGGTCACTGAGCCGAAGGCTCTCTGGTTTACTTATTGTAATTGTTCACCATGCAACCGTGGAAATTAAAGGCGGATGGTTGAACTTGGTTGTTGACATTGCATATGGTGTTTGTGACATCATGCAGCACACTGGGACTCGTAGCAATTTCATTTAGCAGATTTTCTACTTGGCTTAAAGATAGAGGCTCTGTTTCAACTACAACTACAACTTTCTGGAAGTTCAAAATATGAAAATTAAAATAACTCCGTCACTTTTTATCTAATATGTTTGCTTGCAATCGCTCGACAAAAAATAGGTTGGCAATACTTTTTGTCATGTGCAAAATTCATATATTTTATTAGATTTACAAAGATTTACTTACCCGGTTGATTCAAATTCCCATCATTCTTGTCAACGGAACATGCAGATGATGGTTTCTTTCGTGGTGCAGCAGCTTCAAATGGATTTTTAGGAGCATTTGCCACTTTGTATTTGTTTGGATTCAATTTCAACCCCGCTGTTTTGAGTCGCTCAAACAAATTGTTCAACCGGTCCATAGCCTGCTCAAAGTTGGTTCGGTACACAATAACGTCATCGAGAAAAACAAGACTCATACTCTAGACCTTTCAATACCAATTCCATAAGACGTTCGAAGCTGGCTTGGGCATTTGCTGGCCCAAATGGCATAACTCTAAATTCATATACGTTTTGGCTTGTGTTGAAGGCCGTCTTCTCCTGATCTTCTGGTGCCATCTTAACTTCCTAATATCCAGTCTGGAGGTCCAATGTAGAACACCAAGTTGCACTTTAACAGTTGATTCAAATAGTCATCTATCCTTTACAAAAGACAAGCGTCTTTTAGGGAGCAGTCATTAACTTTATGAAAATCAATGCAATGGGAAAAATGGCAAATTAATTACAATAAAACGAATGAATGAAAATGAATGAAGAGACAAAGCTGCAAAGCTGCAAAAGTATGAAAGAAACATTAGTTTTTATGCATTAATGTCCATTTAAGTACATTTAAATTTAAATTGTTATTAAGAAGACATGTTATAAATAAATCAGAATGCATAGTCACTATGTTAAAGTAGGGCATACTCGTTAATACCAAATTTAGCTTTTATATATTAACAGAAGGTTGTATTATCCAACTTATTAAACATGTAAAAATGAATCTTGGGACTTTAAAATCACCTTGTATTATCATAGCTCGTTTTAAGGTTCCACTGTTTCCACCTCATCTGCTTTGTTAATGTTAATGTCTAGGGCTATTGATGTCGGTTGCTCAGTTTTGGAGGGCTTGTCGACATTGAAAATGCTTGGCGATACCGGCCCTAGTTTGAAGAACGGAAGGAAATGTCAAGGGGTGAAATTAAAATATTTACCTTGTAGATACTCTATCCTCGGAGATCTGATTCCAGTCTGATTTGACGTTGAGCCAAGTATCCACGTACCTCGACTACCATAGGTTGCAAATCTCTTGGATGTCTGTATAATATCTTTTACTGCACAGAACTTTTTCGGACAAAAGATTACGTGTTCGACTATGATTCGTATACGTATGTTCGGTGTTGTAGTATCTTTTTAATATTGCCTCAGGGCCTAGTAGTTGCAGTTTAATGATGGGGTATCTGTTGGGATAACCTTTATCTCCCAGAATACAACAGTCTGGAGAGAAATCCAAGGCTAGGCCAGGGCTAATTGTGGGAATTCGTATAAATTGCCCTGCGTCATTCAAGTGACCGTGAAAGCCTGCCTTCAAAAATCTTATAAATGTACCTGTCGTTGTCAACAATGATTTGCGTTCTTTATCCACGGAATCTGTGATGACCACTAAAATAGGCTTCCTTTTTAGTACGTGGTCTACTGATTTCATGCAGAGTACCCTCTATGCATGCTGCAGCATTTGGGAACATTTCATATTTGTTCAACATTCTATGCAACTCCGGTATTGTCGGCCATGACATTTTGAAGATGAAGATGCATTGTCGGCAAAATCGCTCTTATAACTCGAGTTATCGATGATTTGTTTGTTCCAAACATACTTGCTAGTAACATATTGGGAGCTTGTGTCAAATGAAAACTTATGTAAAGGGGTAATTAAGGGATCCCTGGATAAGACAATATGCTTAAAATCTATTACAGATGAAGATAATTTTCCTTTGGGCTTGTATTTCTTGCAAAAAATAATAATAACAAAAAAAAATAATTTGAAGGGTAGTAGACAATATCCATAATGGGGGGAAATGACAAATTCATTACACTACCCCCACCAAATAAAAGTATTTGTCCTCAAAAACAGGGAAAATGATTTTTAGGTAAAGCTGTTTTTTTAAGTAAAAATTTTATTATATAACACATGGAATAAAACATTTTAATTTTCGTTTTAAAAAATGGAATACACACTTGGAAGTTTCATTTTAACACATGGAATACACACTTGTACTTATTCATAGAATGATTGAAACAAGTTCAGAATCATGTCCAAGCAAGCTTCTGTATAATCCTGGTCTTTGTTGTCTCATTCACCAGAATGGTAGATTTCCTTTCTATCTGTCTCAATTGATTCTCCAGACATTCCAGGCATTTTATTACACCTGGATGGAGTTCATCTTCAGATTCAGTCTCATCTTCTCTGTCACTACTGGAACTACTGAAATCACAGACTCTTCTGAAACTTCTTTAGCAGTTTCTAAATCCTTTCCATTCTCTTCATATGTCTTTATTGGCTCTTCTTCTTTTGTCTCGATTGTCGTTGCTATTTTCGACTCTGGTAGCTTAGCTGCTTCCAACACTTGTGACCCCATATATTTTGTCTTGGGTGTCGTCGACAGCTATGGTAGCAGTGAACATAGCTATGGTCAAATGAAAACTTATGTAAAGGGGTGCATGGATAAGACAATACACTGGCAATCTATTACAGAAGAGAATTTTCTTATGCTTTTTAGGGTTGTACTTTTTGTAAAAAAAATAATAATAACATCAAAATTAATTAGAAGGGTAGTAGACAGTATCCATAATGAGGGGAAAATGGCAAATTCATTAAATTCATTACAAAAAATGAATGAATTAATGAAAAATCTCGTTAGGACTCCCACCAATTAGTTGGTTATTTCTGCACCCTCAAGCAATTCAGAGTTCCATTGATATGCCCTAGTATCTTGCCATATCACTCACAACATCTTTTGTGGATGCTGTATGCAGTGATGAGGAATGTTTAATTTATGCAATATGCATATAATTAATTTCACAAAATGAATAACGCCGCCAATAATGAAAATCTCAAAATACGGGCTGACTCTGATGTATTTTGATCTAAACTGAGCATTTTTTTTAGAAAATAATGTGATGTTATTTAATGAAAACAAATTTGACAGTTCAACACCTAATTCCAGAACTAATTCAAACACTTTAAGGACCAAATAGTGGTGTTTTACACTCTAGTTCTGCCCATCATTTGAGATAGCATCATCTTGATCTTCCATGGGATTGTAATTTGGGTCCATTGGCATACCCATAGGCCATAAAGTTCATCATCACATCGTTCATCATAGACAACTGTTGTTGTTGAGCTCCCAAAACCTTTGATAATCTCAGGATCTTCCGCTCTAACCCTGTCTTGATATTTTTTTGATTTTTCTTCTGCTGTATAGTGTAGCAATGGACATCTTGGCTTCTCTATATCCCCCATACAGATCTTTTCTCATATATCCTTTCACTACCTTGTTTAACTCTCCTGCTGTGAATTGTTCCAAGTAGAAAAGCTTGTCTCTGGCTCTTGAACACTCTTCTTCTTTAGCATGGTTGAAAGTGAGCAATTAACTTGGATATTCCAATAGATTAATCTTGTGATGCGGAAGTAGTGTCTTATGTCGGGTGGTCTTGAATATATTGGCCATGTCACGTTGTTGTTTAATCAGAATGTTTTGCTGCTTTATTAGCTCCATCATACTTTGAAGTGCAGGTTCTTCTATTTTTGAAGCTTGTTTCTGTGCTTAATTAATCGCCGCATCAAGACATTCTTGTAGATGTGAGATTTGCTTCTCTTTTTTACGACAATTGCCTGATGTTTCTTAATAAATAGCAGTCTGCAGTGCTGATATAGCAGACTGCATATTTGCCTTTAATACAAGTGAGGTACTGCACTGCTGATTTAGCACTGTGCTCTAAATCAACCTGGAGCTTGTGGACCTTTGTATCACAGGTATCATGTTTTTTAATGGGATTTTAGATGATTACGTAGCTAAGTGATTTCATTGGTGAGGTTACTATTTTCTTTAGTCAAGTTGATGTTATGTTTCTTGCATATGTCCAATTTCCTTTCAACTAAGTATATTTCCTTTTAAAGAAATCATTTGTGTTTTAATTTTTCATGTTCTCAAACTTACAACTATCTTGACAGAACATTATTCTATGTCTCTCCTGGAGAGATTACCGCTAGTCTCTGATGTAATTATCTAATGATATTATCACATTAAAATCTGGAACCATCCAATCTTACGCATATAACTCGTGACACAAATTTGGAAGTACCAAAAACATACAACTTAATATATATTATATTCTTATCAAACAGAGTATAATATAATAGCACTATTATATGAAACATATTGTTTTCTGTTAGATAAATAATCTTGAAACCATTTGTGGGAAACTCCACTGAAGCCATAAAGGTACAATAAAGTATTACCAAGTCAGACCAAATATAGCTCTCTTGTTTTTGCCTTCAACAAAGATGCCGCTAGGATTATCAAAATGTAAGGTATCCATAATCATGCATGCGAAACAACTATTGTTCGAAAATAACATAGGCCAAAAAGGAGGTGAAGGCCAATTTGGTGCAACTAATGTGCCATTGCTCTGAGATACTCTGATGTGTTTCAAAACTTGACCTATCAGAGGAATAGGTGGGACTAGCCAACTGTTCTCATAACGAAGAAAGCATCGACTTGTTCTGTGCCTGGGCAACAATACTTAGAGTTGAATCTGAAGATTTTACAATTTATTTTATCCACGAACCTATTGACAGAATGGGGTCCCCAGATATCATCTATATATTGGAAAAATGCATTAGAAACACCCCAATCATCACAGTCAATTTCTCTGCTGAGAGAATCTGCTAATTGGTTCTCCACTTTGGAAATCCACTCAACTTGCAGATCAATGTTCTTCTGTGAACAGAATTCATGGATTTCAATACTCAGAAACTGAAGGTCAGATTTCATACTACCTTTCGTTATGACTTTAGTCACTCCTTGATTGTCTGTAAATACCTTGATACATTTGTCCTCTATCTTTGGCAAGAACGCCTCAATTGCTAGAGATTGCTTTCATCTCAAGTCAGGTAGAGCTTCTACTTACTTCAGAAGTTTCCCAGGTATAATTAAACCACGCCCCACATCCTGTTTGACTTGCATCTGTATAGCAAAATACATTGGGAATAGAATATTGAAACAACATTTTCTTATTAAGTCTTTCTATATTATTTAACCAAAAGAATAGTTCTTCTATAACCAAACTGGAAGCAGGTACAGTAAACACTTTATCCCAATGATTTGATTTTTCACAAATCATCATAGATGAAAATCTACTCTTCAACTGAGCTAGATGACCTACGACTGGTTTCAGTGAGGTAACCTTGCCAAAACATTTAGCTAATCTTCTAGCTGTACACTTAGGAAGGAATCTAATGTCTTCTATACAAAGTATAATATCTGTAATTCTCCTAGGAATGACTGTAAGAGACCCAGATTCTGTATTCCAATTCATTCCAAGCCAGTCAATACTCTGAGTTGGCTCCCATAGACTTCTCTATATTTGGTACTAGACCTGCTTTGAGAAGGTCATCTTTCACCTCTAGCAATGTATGAACATTCACCAATTAATGAATGGAGCTATCCCTCAGCCATCGTCCAGATATAAAACCATGATAAAACCTTTTTTCCTCCAAAATTTTACAAGAGGTTTTAAACATTTAGTAAATGCTCTTGGTGCAGATGAGAGCCCGAAAGGTAGGACATGAAAAGAAAAATGCCTAGTAGCTCCATTAATAACCCAAGAGAAGCATAGAAATTTCCTATGATCTTAAAAAATATCTATGTGGTGGTATCCTGATTTTAAGTCAAAGTTGAACATAAAATGGCCTTTCTGAAAATATAATAAAGCTGTAGATGCATCTTCGAACTTGACTTTTTCTTTCCACAAATGGTGATTAATATACCTGAGA
Organism: Ophiothrix spiculata; assembly: GCA_000969725.1. Lineage (NCBI taxonomy): Eukaryota > Metazoa > Echinodermata > Ophiuroidea > Amphilepidida > Ophiotrichidae > Ophiothrix > Ophiothrix spiculata. The sequence goes on along the minus strand of JXSR01S065390.1, from coordinate 51,715 downwards.
TCAAGAATAAGTCTTTTCTTGCCTGAACTCTCTATGGATACTGAAAGTGGATTAATGATATCAGGATCAGACAAACATTCTACGATAAGATTCTTATTCAAAAGGTCCTGAATGGCCTCTGTTACAAAATCTGCATTTTCTATTGCTGACTTATTGTTATTGAAAACAGCAGAAGGTGGTGTGGAAAAGAAAGGAATTTCCATTTTCAATTATATCAATCACGTCGTCCAGAGCAGAGATAATTTTCCAAAAGTTAACATTCGCCTTCAAACGCCCTCTAACAAAAGGGTTCAGCAGCACCTGTTTCGTATTCAAAGAAATTGTCTAAATAAAAATCAGAATCGTACCGATAGTCAGTTTCGTTCAGGTTCTCAAATATCTGCTGTTGTACTCTCCCAAGATTTGGTTGTCCTTGGTATACCAAGGTTTCTTGCTGGTTCTGTATGGAATCTA
>JXSR01S065390.1:20996-42705 GCA_000969725.1 Ophiothrix spiculata | reverse complement strand
CATATATCGTGCCCCTTGATGCTTATTTTAAAGTAAACATGAAAACCAATGTATTTAAAATTCCCTATTTTATATGTCTTCTCTATTGATTATTGGCTTTGAATTGGAACACCTCTGTTTATAAACATATTGTTTGCCTAATAATATAACATAATTAATAAAGGATCAGGTTCATAAATATTATATCCAAATAAGATAGCAAATTTTGTCAATGTAAGTTCAGTTTTGTATATAGATTTCAAAAAACATTCAACTTCTGTCCAGAAATACCCAGTATATTCACATTCATTAAACAAATGTACTAAGCTTTCATCATATTCTTTGCAAAAAGTACAAACAGGTGACACAATCAAGCCTATTCTATGGACAAATTTATTTGTTGGTACCCATCTATGAAGAAATGAAAATTGGAATGATCTGGTTGGAATATCCAAAGCACTTTTTAACGCAACTGTGAACAATAAAGGCCACACGTCATCATTAATGTCAATAATATCATTTTCCCACTTTTTGATTGTATTTTCTGGGCGTTCTTTTTTTTTTTTCTTATTATAACATCATATGCAGTTTTTACAATTCTTTTAGCTTGAAATAGTTAACTATATGTGACCGTCCAGCCCAAAACAGCAGTAAATGTAGGGGGGTCAGACCCAAATTTAGGATGCATGACAGCTTTTTTTTTGATATATTTTTAGAATCTTTAGGTCAAAAGAAGCAAAATACTTTTTGAATTTTTGAAATCGGAATCAGTTTTCATTTTATGGCCAAAAAAGCGCTTCGGAAAATGAATGTACAAATCACCAAAAATGCCCGATTATGGTCATTTACTGGTAAATGAGAAGTTCACAATGCTAATTTTTAATCAAGTTATTGCTATTTTCACTAAATTTAATACTTTTTATGCAATTTACTGATATATTCCATGAAAAATGCAAAAAAAAAAATGGTGGTAAAGTTTCCATTTTGGCAAAAAAAGGAGGCAAAAAACACCTTTTTTGGCCTAATTTACCTTTTGTCCGACCCGTTTTGACCTGAAAATTAGACTAAGTTGACCTAATTAAATATGCGAAGCAAATAACTCCCTAACCGTACATGATATGAAGTCAAGGACTACATTATTGGGGGTGCTCTCTTCATTTCTGGCATCAGAATCTACATAAATGCATTGGAAATATGTTTTTTCTTAATTTTTTTACATAATTTGTATAAATTTGCATATTTAATTAAGCATTGTAATTAAGCAAGCAGTATGGACAGTAGATAGTTGACAACAATTGAAAGTTCATTTTACAATGTTTAAACAGTTTAATTCAACTTTTTCTATGTTCTTTATGCAAAACAAAATTAGACAATGTCTTAATAAATACCATTTATGATGATGCATTATTTCAAATAATTATTTGCTGTTTCTGGTTTCATTTGTATATTATTGACACAAAATGAATGTAACTGGCAAGTTGACATTTTGTCTTATCATATATCGTGCCCCTTGATGCTTATTTTAAAGTAAACATGAAAACCAATGTATTTAAAATTCCCTATTTTATATGTCTTCTCTATTGATTATTGTACTATTTTTTATATGAAGTTTACAATGTGCAAGTCCCATTTTTAAAACTCAATTTTGTACGGAAAATATTCCATTAAATTGCATCTTGTAAACCATGTTCAAGATATGAGACTATTGCAGTACGCATTAAAGAGGCGGTTAATTTCCCCTACACAATCCTCATCTATGGTAATAAATCTACCAGATGCATCAGGAAGCAATTCAATGTCATGGCACAACATTGCACTTATAGGTTTGTTCGCTGTCTGTCTTCTAGCTCTGGCCATTTAAATTTTTGAGTACTCCTGCCTGAATGGACTAAGTACGATACAACATACAAATCATCATCAATCTTTTCTTCTACTATACCTGGGTACCACCCATTTCCCATGCTGCAACTACAGTGTCTCCAACTACAACATTTGCAATTAGCATCTGTCTTTTTGATGGTGGTGGTGCTACTTCCATCTCATCATTCACTCGAGTCAGCACTTGTGGCTCCGAGGGTTTCAATGTAGAAGTAGAAGGTTGTTGCTCTCAATTATTGCGAGGCTGTACATGTGATGCTGCATTCCAGAAGTGTTCCTTTATAGGAAGTATGTTTGAACTTGTTGATGGAACAGCATCAATGTCCTCTTCACTTTCCAGCAGATTTGATTCCAAATCTTTGACAAAGTCAAGAATGGATATCAAATCTGCTTGTAACTTTTCTGGTGTCTTACCACTAAATGTCAGGAGTTTCCTGTGGTTTTCAAGTTTGGTTAAATCATAGTTCTGTTTCAAGTTTTGTAGTTGTGTTTTAAGCCCTTCTAACTTTGCCTTCTTTGTTGTGCACTGGCTGATGAAACTTTCAACTTCATCTGCACAGTCAGGCAGCAGAGCCTATGCAAATGAGCTTTTAATGAGCAATTTAATTTTCATTTCCCGGGTATATACCGGGAGAATACCAGGACAACTCGGTCGCTAGATTTTTTTTTCTCGATGTGACCTGTCGGATAGTTCTGACTTCGAACCCCTATAATCACAAGGGGGTTAGTGCAAATAGAAAATAAAGATATGGATGAAAATATTTAGAGTTTTTTCAATTAGATAAGCCTATTTTTTGACAGTGGAGGATAAAAATTTTTCATTTCATTGCATTTTTTTAAAAAAAATGTCAATTTTAAGCTTTTAAAACTTGAGGTCAAATCTGGTTACGTGTAGCGTGTTTTACAAAATTGTATGTGAAATGCTTTTACAAACTGCAAGATGAGATATCAGACATCATATATATAAAATTTGAAAAATATATCATGCCTGTAAGACATGTAAAACAGAAAATAAATCGAGGGAAAATTCATTACAACTAAACGTTCGAAAGGGACACGATGTCGGTCATCTCATTATCCCGATATACACAACGAACATCGTAAACGACAAGTGACACCTTTCGAAGGTCTTGGGCTATATCAGGCCAATCTGACGTCATTTTCTTAGCACGTGTCTACGTGTGACTATGACCTGCGGCTCTGTCTGTGCATATCATACAGGTTATTGGGAAATAATTTTATCATGTTTATCTATAGAAATTCTTGTGTAAAAATAGTTTATTGAAGGAATATCAATCTAATATGATGGGGAAAATACTAATTTGTTTTCAAATGAAAAAAAAAGAAAAGAGAAAAAAAAAGAAGGCGTCGTCGAGATTCGAACCTGGTACCTCTAGAATCAAAAGCCAAAGCCAAACCACTAGGCTATCGAGATCTCACTATCATTGAATGGGTGTTTTACCTATATGTACCTAACAATTAGACAATGCCGCGTAATTGATCACTTCCGGGGTTATATAATATTTTGCGTAGAAATTTGATGCTTTATTTGACCTCATTGGACCAGGCGTTACATTTGCCTACGTGATACGTGTTTTCAGCAGATTTATCTCAAATGTTTTAGGAAATCTGCTAAAGAAGTGTTGTCTCTCTCATTTGACCAAGTGGCTAAAATATATTAAGTCCAGAACCGTAGATTTTAGGTAAAACGCAAAGACCTAATTTGACTTCACTCGAGGAAATTAAACGCTCGCAAAATCACACGAAAAGACACTAATATTTCCCATTTTTTCATTTTTTTTAAATTTCAAAATGTTTTCATAACTTTCATGCTTCTAATTGCAAGTTTGGTTTGAGATTCTATGCTATTTTGGCGAGTTTACAGGCTTTTTAAACTAAGGTATCCGATCTCATGAATATTCATACGCATGTAAAAACCGGCATTTCCTGTCAGTTTTCATGCATAAATAAAAATAAGATAAGCGATATTTCAGCGACCTGACTTCTGGCTGTGCAGACTTGAGTTCACCCATTTCAGACACTCTCTTTTGCAAGTCCTCTTCCCTTTTGTGTCTTACAGCTTGCTTCCTTGCATGTTCAACTTTTCTTTCTTCCATGTTTCTTGCTTTCGCCCTTTCAGTCTCCAATCTCTTCTGTGAGTAGAGTTTTTTGAAGGCAGGTCTTTGCGTTCTAACTGTTGACATTAGATCCTCATATTCAATGGGATTTTCTATGCACTTTCTTTGCAGGAATTTGTCAGTTCTGTTCAGCCGAAACATCACTCTCCCTTCCATGTTCATTTCACTCAATGATAGTTTTGTTGCCATCAGGTGTGCCCAGTACCCGAAGTCGTTCTCCCCACGCTTATTTGTTTTTAAGGTGTGTTTTGTCTCTTCCCAAATTTTATCCGAAACATTCCCGCTATATATCCCTTCCAGATGATCTCCAAATTTGTGCTTGAACAGGAACATCATGCAGGCACATTCTACTTCCAGTGCTTCCTTGGTGAGTTTGTCGATTTCCTCTGTCTGTCCCTCGTACAGTGAAAGGAAAACATGGTCTGCAATTGGGTCTATGTGGTCACCAGAGACTGAAGAACTTGCTGACAGTGTTGTTGAGAAGTGGCAAGGCATCTTTGCTGAGCTCTTCAAGTGTTGTGTACGCATTTTGAACCTGTGCTGAAATGTCAAGGATGTGGACGTCGGCATGCTCCACAAGCCGCCAAAATGGTTCAGTTACATGCTTATGAAGAATTCCTAATGACCGTGCTCCAGCTAGGAGAGGATCACTGTTGTTGTCAGCAAACACAGCTTTGAGATGTTTATTGCTAGCTAAACAGTAGCCATCTCTGAAAAATTCTTTGACATGTTTATGATGGAACCACACTCCTGCCCCCTGCTCAAACAGCACATTGAAGCGGTTAGCTCTGAACGGGTGTATTTCTAAATACTTAATTCCCTTCATCTTCCTGAAAGTGTCAAAGTGTCCAATAGCTCCACTTTTCTGATCACCACCTGGTGATAAAGCATCACATGTTGTCCTTATGAGGCGCTGGACAGCAGAATCGCTGTGTTTCCAGCTGTAGTTTCCTGACGTATCCTGAAATTCCTTTAACCCCTCTACCCCAAGCTTTCTACGACCTTGCCACCACGTGTCCTCTAACTTTTTCAAACCATCATCACAGTATGTAGCACAGCCAATCAGCGCATGCAGGTTGCAAAAAAAATGGTTCATTCGTATGAGTTCTGATTGTCTCCTCGTCCATATCTTCCCAACCTTCAGTAACATCTGGTACAATTGACCTCCTATACAGTTCTAACTTGGCATTGAATGACTTCTGAGTCGCCGCCTGGTCACCCATTGTATTTTTGATTTCGGCTATAAGATGTTTGCTGTTTGTGTAATGTCTGATGATTTCTCCAATGATGATAGTTTTTCCATAATAAAGTTCAGTCCCTTGAGCTGGGTTTCAGCATCACCTGATGGTACTTCTGTAAGACCAGCAGTTAAGGTGGTACCATCAGCTCCTGTTATTTCATAGTCCACCACCTTTTTGCCATCCCTACTTGTACCATCACTGTGAAGTGTTGCATTCTCAGCCATCTTTAGATTTTCAGCTGTATTTTCAGCTGCTACTTTTCTTACTGTTTTGGTATTCATGTTCGGTCTTTCTGTTTTTTTTTCCTTTTCAATTTACAGAATGTGACACTCAGTTGAATTTTGCTTTGGTTTACGCAATCATCAACATCATAGAACAAGATCCAGATCTCAACACTAGCAAAGACAATTATAGAAATATAACAATTCATATTTATTATCTCTTTATTTTTTTAAAGTTCTATGTAGATGCATTTTCAAAAAAAAGTTCTATCATGTTTGTTTTGTTTTGGGTAGTTCACCCTATAATATAACAATTCATATTTATTATTTATCTCTTAATTTTTTTAAAGTTCTATGTAGATGCATTTTTTTATATTTAAAAAGTTCGATCATGTTTGTTTTGTTTTGTTTTGGGTAGTTCACCCTGCTCAGCTACAATTGAGCAACTTGGCATGTTCCAAATTATTGAAGGGGTAGAAGTGTTAACACATTTTTCAAAATACATATTCAAACTTCAAAATACTCATTTAAAACATCCATTAGGTACTTAATAAAATAGTTATTCTAATAGATTCAAATAAAAATAAAAATTCAAATCACATTTTAAATGAAAAGAAACGTAAATATTCGCGAAAATAATTTAATCAATCAGCACACCCCTACAAGAAAATCATATCACCCACAATCGTGACAAGACACGCAGCGTCACTTGTGTTTATATAGTTTTACACGGTAATTCGTGATGATTTGTCTTGCATGTCACACACTCATTTATCATCCAAAAATGCCACTTTTTAAAGAAAATATAATTTTATAAAGCGAGATTTACATACCTGATATTTTTCTTAGCTGTGTGTGCAGCGGTGAGCAGTTCAGTGGTCTGTTTACGACTCCCCTAGTAAATGCCAGCTCTTGTCATTTTCACTTTTTTAATAATTTGCAAAGACCATGCTTTAAGGATTAAAATGACACCTTAATGAACTTCACACGATTTCCAGAATTAGTCAAGTTATGGTCCGTCAAAAGTTTTCAGGGAGTAAAACGTATAAACGAGATAAACGCGATCAAATATTAGTAAGCCCTGTATTTTCTGTTGATCGTCGTAAGAAAAAGCCGATTTATTTCACATTTCCTATTTTTTTCTTGAAATGAAACTTTGCTTGTATTTTGTATTAAGCACTAGGATTGTGAATCTGTCAAAAAATCAATTTCGGCAAATAATGACCTTGACATGTATTTTCACCTGTAGCGCAAAATGAAATTTCTGGCATTTACTGCTCATACGGGCTGGACGGTCACATATCATCAAAATACAAGTAATTACCTGTTTATTTAGAATGACTTTCTTTCCATTGCGTGATATGGTCTCCCTGCTTGCATGATTAATTATCACGAAATTCCCACTCCTGGCACACATCATTATCCAAGAACCACGTGCCGTGAGCTTCTAGCATACATCGCAGAGCAATGCTGTCACCACTGATTACCTGCATGATGATATTGAAATGCGATGAAATGAGAAGGAGATCAATGGATACGAGACAATAACCATTTTTTCAATTAAGAACAAAGAAATTTGAGTGAGGTGCAGGATTGTGTCTTTTTGGCAAAATTTTCCCATTCAATGGCAATACTTCATTCATTTTTTAAAGAACGGCGCAATTCTGCCAATAGATACAATGCTGAACCTTGATGAGAAATGTTGCTTTTCGTTGTTACATAGGGTGTTCAATCTTTCTTTTTAACTAGAATGACTATAGGTTCCTTTAGTTTTAAATTTTTGAGCAGTTTTGAATGGATCCGTACGGAACCTTGACAATGCCATTCAAAAAATTAAATAAGTGAAATTTTATAAGTATTTGTCTCCTTTTTGCTACCACAATAGTACCCATATCTGCCAGTCTTGCACAGTTGGATGTATGCATCTCAGATTGTCCCAATTACTCTTGCAGTGTAATTGACTTAGCCTTGCTTTTGTTTAATTTTGTTGTCGATAATCCATCACCAAACATTCACACTGTCAATGGATCATTATTGTCCGTTGTTGGAGTGAATTTCTTCAGATACAATAGTTCTCCTGACACAATAGTACCCATATCTGCCAGTCTTGCACAGTTAGATGTATGCATCTCAGATTGTCCCAATTACCCTTGCAGTTTAATTGGCTTAGCCTTGCTTTTGTTTAATTTTGTTGTCGATAATCCATCACCAAACATTCACACCGTCAATGGATCATTATACACCGTTGTTGGAATGAATTTCTTCAGATACAATACTTTTCCTGACACAATAGTACCCATTTCTGCCAGTCTTGCACAGTTGGATGTATGCATCTCAGATTGCCCCAATTACTCTTGCAGTTTTAATTGGCTTAGCCTTGCTTTGTTTGATTTCATTGTGGATAATCCATCACCAAACATTCACACTGTCAGTGGATCATTATTGTCTGTTGTTGGAATGAATTTATTCAGATACAATAGTTCACCTGACACAATAGTGCCAGTCTTGCACAGTTGGATGTATGCATCTCAGATTGTTCAAATTACTCTTGCAATCTAATTGGCTTAGCCTTGCTTTGTTTAATTTCTTTGTGGATAATCCATCACCAAACATTAGCACCATCAATGGATCATTACTGTCTGTTTTGGGGATGAATTCATATTGTTGACGAAATCGAGAAGCTCTCCTGTATCCTTCTCATCCTTCTCGTGAATTCTGAGCGATTTTTGTATACAAGTAAAATCAAATAGATGTTATGACATGGTGAGGTCCATTTCAACAAAATGGTTTTGTTAATGGACCTTGGTGTAACTGCCTCAACTTGGTTTCATAATGATACATTATGTTTTGGTTTCAATATAAGAATAGTAGATTTGAAAGTACTTCTCAAGGTCAGTAAAGATTAGTATAATGTCGCATTAAGTCAACTGTGAATTCTCATGCAATCCATCATATGTTTATTGATTTCAATGAAACTTACATTCTTGCTCTGTTCTGCTGATTCATGGGAATATTGATGTCTGATATGATCTGTTGTGTGACTTGAAAGAACTTCATATGCCTTTTCAATTTTCTTGAAATCAGAACAACCATCTCCTCTTTGAGAATTTTTTTTCATCTTGTTTGGATTTGAGATAATCAGTGAGGGATATTTTTTGATGTGAAGGTAGTTTGTCATAGTTGGCAGTGGAGCCCTATTTTGAGTAGCGTATGCATATGTCATGTTCATCATTTTCCTGTGCGCTTATTTGGCCCTTGGTGCCAAATTCCTATGGATTTCAGTTTGTCATAGGTGATGACTTTGAATATGGTTAAACTATCTATTTGTATTTAGTACATTCATTTTGATCTATAGTAAAAAACCTATTGTATAATAAATTTGATCATGAAGCTTATATAAAAAGGAAACCAGACAATGGGATAACAGTTGAGAAATAAATAAAATGTTTTGGCATAATTTTAGCAAATTAGATATATAAATATGACTTAAATCAATGAAGATAATGACAGTACAATTTTGACCAAAGTTAGATAGTTTTACCAAGTTAAGAGTCAACAATAGATTGATGGAAATTGTCAATTGATGGGAATGTTTTGCCAAAATATATTTTTTATTTATATTGATGGCTAAAAACATTTAACACCATAAAATTTCTCAAATCGCTGTTTTTCAAATTAGATAGTTTTACCAAATCAGGGCTGAATACTTACCTGAATAATCTTTAACATATCTTTTGAGCAATGAACTGTCTGTTGCTTCTTCATTTGAGTTTTGAGGTTGTTCCTCCTCTTCATGTGACGTCTGTGGCGTTGTTGTCATATGGAATATTTCTTGTTCTCTCTGGGCTTTTGGGGAAGATGACTTTGGTGAAAAATGTTTCTGAGTTAAACTTTGTTTCTCATGATGGACTTTTGACAAAGGACAAAGATGGTTTATCCCAAGGTAACATTGTTTCTCTATTCAGATTGTACTCAATACTTTTTGAAGGTGGTTCAAAGTTATTCTGCTGTTTAATCAAACATTACATAGATTAATCAATTTATAGTTTATGTTTCTCTATTCAGATTGTACTCAATACATTTTGAAGGTGGTTCAAGGTTATTCTGCTGTTTAATCATTGATAAATCAAGATTTACCAACAGCCAAAAATATATATTATTTGGTTGTGCTACAAATGGTTCAAAATGAAAGGTTCGGCTAGTGAGACTCGTTTTTTGTATTACTGTAAACGCCAATATTTTTGCGCTCAGTAATTTTCGCACACGGCTAATTTTTAATCATTTCGCTCTTTTGGTATTTTTTACGTGCAGCAGTATAATAACATTTTCGTGCTACAAATTAGTTTCGCGTAAGACGGGCTGAGAGCGAAAAGTAAAAAAAATAAATGTAACGCGAAACATACCACTTATACAGTACTACAAATATTTTGAGACATAAGGTCTTGATTCACACTTAAGGTTCAAAATACAAGTTCATTATTGATTCGAAATGAATCTACATTTCTTATAGACAACCTATTATAAACACAAACATGAGAAGGATATTCTTTCATTGCCGATCATTCGCGATCGTATTGGATGCAATGGTGCATGCAATAGAGCGCAATGCGCGTTATTACTTACAGTTTTAATTAGACTTAAACCCAAATTACTGTCGCTGATTTTGTGGCATGTATCGACGCTCCTTGCAATCCAAATATTCATAATGGTTCATACTAATAGTGTACGCATAGTAGTTGGGATAACTCAGAAAATGTTGACAAGCAGCAGCGTTGCGACACAAATGAAGCAAGTCGACCCTCGCCAAAAACACAATGAGATTAAAATATTAACAAAACAAATTGTGGCCAACAAAAATCTTTCAAAATGAACTAAATTCTGAGTCCAAAATAATCTTCTAATACGGTGTGGCCACAAACGAGAAGAACCAATTATATCCTGAATGTCCGACCACAACTGAAAAATTTAACATTCCTTGCTCGTCAATCCATATTGTTGTCCAAGCGTGGTATGAAAATGATGTTCAAGTGACCAGATGCATCCCGGCAAAAATTTAATTCACGTTCATTATGGGACACATTTTCTATTCATATTCATTATGTTCATTTAACCAAAAGGATGCACGATAGGTATAGGGGAACCGATTTAGCATATGATTTGTGATTGGTGACCCCGAAAGGGGCACTTTGCAGATTTTATCAATTTTATAAACACCATTTTCCAAGCTTCAAAATGACTAATTGTTTGTTGAAATTAATAAAGGTGATGACATTTTACAACTTAGCATTTCTTGGGAATGCTTATTTCTTTATTTGTTGCTGCACAAGATCAATGCATAGGGAAATATGCTATGTATCTTGAGGAGCCCACCATCCTCTTGCCATTGTTTAATGACACGATGTTAACTGCCCACATGTTTAATAAGTATCTTCGAATAAATTATCGACATCTATTCTGAATCCAGTGAACCGTTTTCTATTTTCTTTCATCTCTTCCTCTAGGACCCATAACAAAACGAGCACATCCTCGTCTGCCATTTTAGTTGTCTGTACAGTAGGCATATACCACGGATATTATAGAATAGATAATGAACACATTTAATCATGCATTGTAAATGGCAACCTCAATTATCTAAATTTCGTAATGTATTCAACACCGAGTAGGCTTAACAAAATGAAGGACGTGAATTTGACTATGGTCACAATACTTCGTATGAACAGTTACAAACAATGTTTATATTCAATCAACAAGATATTCAATCAACAAGGAATGCGTACGGTGCAGCTAGCAACGCCCTCATTACTCGCTACCTGCCTGTGATCCTGCTAGACAGACTAAACACTGTTCTTAACTGATCGTAAGAAGTAATATTACGACCATAACTATAACATACTACTTTTGCCAGTTACGGTGATAGTACATCTGACCTTATTCATATGAACATGTATATTAAATTGCGTATAACTTGAAATAACCCATACTTATTAATAAGTAGTACTAGTAGAGGAATAGCCAAATGTGTACTGTTAGTGTACATGTTTACAAGGACAAATTTTGTACTTTTAGTTCTCCAATATTAAATGCCTTTTGTACCGTGACATAGAAAAAACTTGAACTTTTTAATGAGGGGTACCAATTCATGATTGCGAAATATGTTAATATCTAAAGCCGTTTGCTTTGAAATTTTGCGCAATAAGCCTAAATAAAATTTAGAATATCAAGAATCCCCAATAAATATTTCATATAAGATATGAAAATTAAAAGTTTGACAATTTCTCTTTTTTTTTTAAATAATAAACAAAATCCTTCTTATGAGCCTTTATCCGCTCAGGCCGTTGTAGTCTGAAGGACTTTAGGGGTTCAAAATCCCCACCACTGCTTGACTTGGCAGTTGAGATGGGCTTGTAGCCTGCTGAATAACTTAACTCCTCTTTGGGCATCTGATTACGTGCCCGTGATCTTGTCACCGCTGGTGACACTTTGGCACCGCGTCTCAGTGGGGCTGCAGATATTCCAGCTCTACTGGTCGAAGGTTGGCAAACTTCAGGTTGAGGCGCAGACGCTTGAGGCTCTTTGCTTACATCGCCGTCTTCTACCTGTAGGCCTATCACGTGACTTTCAGGTGCTGCTGCTGCTTGCTCACCAACTTCAGCCGAACTACCTCGAGGAGTTAAGTGATGAGACTCATCAGTGTTGGTGTCACTGGAAGTAACGTCCATGGGGTCGGCACCGGAATCAACTGTTGGCCATCGGCAAGGGGCCGAGTGGTCTGTGGCGACGGGGGTTGGACGTAGCAGATGGCTGGGCTCGCGCCAGCATACCAGAGAGAGACGTGTCCGACACCTGTTCCATTGTCGTTGGGAGTGGCAATGTTGTTGTGTACGGGAGTCCGGAGACGTTGTCGACCTCTAGATCTGCGTTTACGAAATCGCTGTCAGAATCGGATTCACTAACATGAAGAAGGGATGAAAGGTCTGCCTTGGATATGATGGTTATATCCCGCGGATCGTCCTAAGGCTGTAGGGCCGCCCACTCTCCAAATAACGGAAGTGCGTATGTGTACACGGGAGGTCTCAAAAGAAATAAAAAATTATGCCGTATATAAGAGGTCGGGAAACATGATGACTTCCATATAATGGAAGCTGGTATTTTCATAGTTTCATGCTTATGTTTCAGCAACTTATATTAATGTAGATGACATTCTCATTCCCAGGGCTCAACCGGAAGGCTTACAAAAGACCCTAAATGCAGTGACATTAAAGTGTAGGTTCCGATGACATTCTCATACCCAGGGCCCAACCAGGAGTAGAACACATTAATGTCAAATTAAGCCCATATTTTTCTTGATTATAAAACCAACGTTTTACCTTCAAATTCTGTATAATTGTTGGAGATATTGCATAAAACAAATATTAAAATAGGAACCTACACCTTAAAGTTCGGCATTTGTTTGAATCTTAATTTATAAACATTTGAAATATATATTTTTCCGTTGAAACCGATAAAGAGTGAATTTTACTGCCCCCCTGACAAAAAATCGAGCGGGAAATCGGGACACCAAGCGGGAAAAATAGTGAAGGACAAGAAAAAGAGAGAGCAGCTGCTAGACAGGAAACAAGGGGAAAAGCAGAAAATTGTGTCAAGAGATGTGAAACAAATGCTTAAAACCTTTTTTTTTTCTTTTTTTTTTTTTTTGCTCGTCAGTTTTTAAAATCGACTTGAATTTATTTTGGGTGTACGAAAATGGATTTGTTGCCAGGAAAAATTGGAAAGAAATATGCAAACGCCGGGGGGAAAATCAGAAAAAATCGGGACGAAATGTCTTTGTGCCCAAGCCCCCCCCCACCCGATGCGTCTCCATCTTTATGTACTTGTCCTACGAAAAAATTGTCATTCAAAGATAAATCATCTTTATCTACCATGCATACACCTTTCCTTGGACACCGACGTTGACCTTAATGTTGGCCACGTGTTGCCTTGGGCTTTATACCTTGAGCTGAGCTTGAATGCTTGCCTGACTGATGCCTAGTCTTATATGAACTTGACAAAACTGCACTTGTTACACTTTTGACAATAGGCGGGACACTCTTCATGGTTTGTGCTTTTGGTCAAAATTTTTTTATATTGGAAGGACCTTGAATCAACTGCATTAACAGTTGATTTCAATTTACTATCCTTGTTAAATGTTTCTATTTGACTTTCTGCTATTTTGCTCGCCAGACAAATATCTATAGCTTTGTCCATTGTTAGATCCGGTATACAAAGGTATACTTTCCATCTTGAAACGGAATGTTTTGTACACAGATATCATTTGTTATCCTCTGATATGAAGACACATGCTGATCTTTACTTTGTTGTAATCGATGCGGCTCGCTTTTAAGTATATCTGAAGACTTTGATGCCATCTTTTTCAATTCTCCGCTACATTTCCATCTCAGTTCATACATTTTGGGTTTTTTATTTGTTCCATTTACGCTCAATTTGGCGAAATTTTGATACCATAAATATGAGTCAGCAGTTTTACAATCATCCGAACAAAGTATTTTATTCACGAAATGATGATGAAATAGACTTCTGCACCACCGGTTTATTTTTACGTACCTCAGAAGTACTTTTAGATGCACTGTTTCTGTTGTCAGCTGATGTTTTGCTGTGTTCTTCTTCTTGTTAGTTTGCAACGTCAGAGAATGATTTATGACGTCACAAGAACTTCACTTCGTCAATTAGCCCAGTCCTTCTTTTAGAGCAAGGTATCCCAGACAGGGTCCAAGTCCAGGCCTTTATTTCTGTTCAAATTTGGTTCATTGGTCTTTATTTTATGTTTACCAGTACTCATTGAGAGAATTCTTTAATGTGACTCAGTAACGAGAATTCAGTAACATAACTCAAAATGAACAGACTGTTATCAAGAATCTTTAGAGGTAAAGATATGAACATTATTCTGCCTGCTGACACAGGCCGGGCAACTGTTATTATTGACACTTCGACATATATGAGGAAAAAGCTTTGACTCTTTAAGATGAGAAAGTACATGAAAAGTTGAAAAAAGAGCCGAAGAAGCAAAACTTATTATTGATACAAAGACTTATTGGAAAATTCATCCATCAGTGTGTGATGTTCCAAAATTTATGGACTGATCAAAATTCACAAAGTAGGAGCCCCACTAAGACCAATTGTTTCTAGTATTGGATCGGTAACGTACCATCTGGCCCTATTCGTAGCAAAGGTATTGTCAACTCTTATTGGTAAATCCAAACACCACATTACCAATACACAGAGTTTGGTAGAGAAAATTCACAATTTACGGTTGGACGCTGATGAGTCACTAGTGTCTTTCGACGTTTCTGCCTTGTTTACTTCAATTCCTGTGGATAAGACTCTGGATATTGTGTATGAACTCCTTAATAAAGACATGACCTGGAGGAAGGATGCAGCGGAAAACTTGGATTCAGATACAGTGATCAAACTTCTTAGTTTCTGTTTGACAGCGACATATTTAGTGTACAAAGGAGACCATTATCAACAGAAAAGATGGTTACGCGATGGGCGGTCCGTGTAGCCCTTTGGTCGTGAACGCTTATATTATCAGCTTTACATCCGCCACGCATCTGGTATCGCTACGTGGATGATACCTTCTGTGTGATAAAGACTGCCTTTGTGGATGAATTCATGGATCACATTAACAATTTGGACAATAATATCAAGTTTTGTTGGGAGGAAGATGGGATGCTTTCCCTTCCTTGACACCTTAATTGTTCACGAGGAGTGCAGTTCCATCAATTAAGTTAAAGTTTACAGAAAACCAATGCATGCAGATCAATATCTGCATTTTAACTCGCATCATCCGCTGGAACACAACTTAAGTGTTTTTAGGACTTTAAGCTCATGGTGCACAGACAGGACAGAAAGGACATGTGCAAAAAGCTCTTAAGAACTGTGGCTATGGAGAGAGCACAGTCTAAGAATAAAATACCTACCGCACCCATAAGGCTAACATTGAAAAGAAATCCTTCAGTGTCACTCTTCCATTTGTTGAAGGTGTATCAGAAAAAGCGAGATGAGCTTTTAATATGGCTGGTGTCTCCACCACCTTCAAACCATATCAAACTCTCAGACAAACTCTTGTATCACCCAAGGATAAGACAGGAAACTGAAAATCAATATGATTTGGTCTACCAGCTTTATTTTAAAAACTGTAATGCATCCTTCATCGGTGAATCGGGACAGAAATTAGGAAAGCGACTCTGTGAAGTCCAGCGCTGCTAGTTGTAAGTCAGCAGTAAGGGAACATGTAGTCAGGTGCTGTGGTCACAAAATAGATTTGACCCAAGTTAAAGGTGCTGGAAAGGGAACCTAAAGAATTCTCTCGACGAGTACTTCAAGCCAAACAAATAAAGACCAATGAACCAAATTTGAACAGAGAGACCTAGTCCCTGTCTGGAGGGAAAACTGAAGTTTTTATGACATCATAAATCATTCTCACACAAACTAACAATTGAAGAACAGAGCAGAACATCATCTGATGCGGGATGCAGTGCATCTGAAAGTACCACTGAGGTACATAAAAAAATCTGTAGCGCAGAAGTCTAATTCATCATCATTTCTAGTTTCTACCCCTACGTATGAATCTCCATCTTTTATATTTTATTCACATCAGTGTTTTTAGTTGGATTCTTTGGTCTAAATTGGATACTAAACCTGTTCTCCAATGCTTAAAGTATGAGCCATTTTTTGAGGTGAGGCTATACTTTTTTGGGTGTCTGTATGGTAAATGCTGTACTAGAGTATATTTAGAGTTTCATTTTAAATACTTGCAATATTTATATGCCATTTTAAAATAAATTCTCTATGGCACCTGCTTACGTCCCTTGATGGGAACATCAGGATGACCAACACAGTCATCACACTTTGGGTACACTGAAGCTGTCTTCAAGTCCCAGTCATCTTCCATCAAGGCTGAACATGCTACACATATAATGTCGTTGGCAGTGTTGGAATAGTACAATGCTTCCACCGTATCCTTGCACTGGGGCAGTTGAACCAAGATGGTGTGTGAGGCTAAACTGGATGGCAACTGGAACTCTCGCAGATCAGTTCCACATGTGTAGGCGAACTCATCAACCTCCAAAACTGCTTGGAGCGTGGCCTTCTCTCTTGGACCTGCATAAAATTAAATACAACAATAAATACTATCTGCTCCAGCTTCAATATGGTTTGGAAAAGTGTCATGGTGCCCATGACTGTCAACTTGGCATTTTCTGTGCCATAATAAAGCTGAACTTGATCACAAATATGTGATGGCTCATCCCGAAAGGGGGACTTTGCATATGATATTAATTTTGATTTTATCATTTCATCTGTTACAGCATTTTATAAGCTTTAAAATGACACCTTACTTGTTGAAATTGATCAAGGCGATCAAATGTTACATCAGAAAATCTGTTGGAAATTCTTATTATTTTCCTTATTTTTTGCTGCCTATTTTCTCCAGTTTCTCGAAGAGTGTTCAGTCGCAAAGTCTCCCTTTTCGAGTGAGTCATCACATATTTGAATGCCCTGGTACAGTTTTCCTGCTCAAATCGCATTTCGGGAGATTGGCACACAACATTAAGAAATGACGCAATGCTTTGCAAATCAGAAAAAGAAAATAAGAGTTTATGGTTTCCAACTTTTTTTTGTAATTGGCTCAATTAAGTTTTCTCAAAAGGAAAAATAATGCTTATACAATTGTATTCACTTTTTGTTTGCACGTCTTAGCTCATTTTTTAGGTCAGTGATAGGTGATCGCAAAAACCAAAATCCTTATAAGGACACTGTCGTGGTGTCTTTCTATCTTAAAAATAAGACTTAATTATTTGTAACCTTACACCGCTACTTAGCAAAGTGTTATTCCACTTAGCCCTGCAAACAATAAAAACATAAACGGTCACCAAAAAATAAGTTCCCCCCATGGATGACCAGACTTTGCCATGACAGAACTCTCCATTTTGAATACTTTTCTTTTGCATAAAATAGGTTTCTGTTTCCAAAAACACTTGTGCACGAAACCCACATGACCATTTGATGACAGCTTTTGTCGTTTTCTAACAACACTCATTTGTATAAAAATCATTTTCCAAAACTGGCGAAAAAAAAGTTGCACTTGCGTATTTTGTGATATCCTAACATGCTTTCACATGCTTCCACGTTTACTTATTTTGTTTTTTCTTTTTTAAATCAGTGCATATTCTACAGTTAAAACATGATTTAGACCCCTTTTCATTTTGAAATGAATTGCCATGACTTAAATTAAAACATTGTCGGATAAAAAGTGCTGTGTCCACCGTTCTTTTCAACGACTGGTAAAGCGATTTTGTGTTTAAAATTGAACAAATTTCATGGATTTATTTGAAATTTGGACCACATCACATTTTTATACACCACAAGAAACTTAGGCAACGAGTCATTGATCAAAATCTGTATTTTCAACATGAAAACAAAACACAGGTTAACAGTGCAGTGATATCGCGTAAAATTGTTAAGCTTTGCAATCTGTTACCCTTGGTCGTTCAAGCTCCATGACCTGGTAAGAATGTGCAGTAAGATCTCTGCTAATACTGTCTTATTGTGAAAATCAAGTTTGTTTTTTCTCCTTAGTTTTGCATGATCATCTGAAGGTTTAGAGTATCCATGATTTCATTCTACAGGTTATCTCTCACTTTCTTTAACAATAACTCTCACTTTCAAGCAATGCTGTTTCCATGACAGAAGCGTGACAGAATTGGGTGTCACAACATCGTGCATGATATTGAAACCGTGCAAAAAAGTGTACTTTGTCAGAATAGCCAAGTTAATGCAATAAATGCCAAAGTGAACCTGTTCTTGTTGCCACAAGAAGGCCACAAGAAGTTAAGTGCAACTTTTTTTTCGGCTGTTTTAAAAAATGATTTTTAAACAAATTTGTCTTGCTCAAAAGCGTCATTACCTTTCACCAAATGCTAGAGTGTGTTGTATAGAAAATTGTTTCCCTAAACGAAAACGTCTTTTATGCAGGAGAAATACAGCCAACATGGCGACTTCTGTCTTGGCAAAGTCTAGTCATCCAAGGGGGGAACTTATTTTTTGGTAACCGTATAGGTGGGTTGCTCTGGCAAAATGAGAGGAAAGTCGCACATCTACATTTTGAATAAATGGCATCTGAAGTAAAAATAGGATGAAAAAGTCCAATTTCGTTTTTTGACATAAAACACCTTAGTACATAAGTGTCCATCTTTACCTAAAGTTGTGAAGGTCAAATTTGCCGGGAAGTGCAATTATTTACGGTTAATTGATTGCATGTTGATATTATATTCTGTAGTAATCAGTAACTTTGCAATCGATTTGCAACAAATTTTTATTGCAACATATTCAGTGGACTGCTTTGGATTTCGATCTTTAAATGATTAATAGAGAAGGAAATTGTGACATATTATATATCATTCAAAAGCTGAGATTATAGAGAATACAAATATGTTATAAACTCGATTTTTAAATTTGCGACTTTCCTCTCATTTTGGCAGAGCACCCCTCATATGTAAAAGCATTTACCTATGTGGTGTATAGTTCTGCAGCATGTCTAACTCCTGAGGATGGTTGGAAAGCAGAATCTTTTAAGCCAACTTTAACTTTTTGTTTGTAAAAAGAATCCTCAATATTCTCCGAAATGTCGATTACAAACTGCACTGAAGGTATCAATGAGGTTTTGGTGAAATCATGATCTGCAACAGCAAATGTGTGATCCTTGCTCGCAATCACTTGTCTGCCCTGCTCTACTGCTGCTACCGGGAATCCCGGCACCCCGACTTTGAGTCTGTGTTTATCATCAAGGGACACCAAGGTGGTTACAGCACGATATTTCACAGCAAATTCACACAGATATCTGTATTTGTAATATGATGAAAGTTGGAATATGTTATAAATAAAAAAGATTCCCATGGAATTAATTGAACTCCGACCTCTGGCTTCCCAATCAATGACCAGCTTTGGCATGTCAAGGAGTGTGGCCTGCCTTGACAGCACTTTCATGCCAATACAAAGCCCGTCTATGATGTGTTTATCATAGGCGAATTAAAACAAATCTCAATGTTTGCTTGTTGGGTTTTGCTGGACTGAGGTGGGTAAAGGCATTTTCTCCTTAGCTGCAGGTCTTCGTGCTTCTTGAATGGCCTGCCTTCTTTCTTTCTTTCCGCAAAGGCTCTCTTGACATCTTTTACACGTTTCTGGCATTTGGGGAACAGTTTATTCTTTTGTTGTGGAGTTTTCTCTTGGAGCCATTGTAGTGTCTTGTTGTGTACAAACATAATACACACCTCACTTGCCAATGCACTGATGTTGGGCTTTTCCCACTGAGTCTGTCAAGGTGGCCAAATATTGTCTCAGAGAACTTGTTGTGCCTTGACAGACCTTTCATCTTTACCCTCTCCTCAGGAGTTGCATCATCCCAACGGCCACGAGGAAGATGGTCGCTAAAAATCCTTTGTAGTAAACGAGCCATAGCGACTAACATGCTCTGTAGAATAACTTGGACTTCATCATCATCATGCTGCCATGCCTCAGTCAGATTCTTGTAGATCTGGTCGTTGGGATGGGTCTCTGCGAAAGACAAGTTCATGCTGCCACCCATGAACTTAGACATGTTGTTGTTGCCTCTATAAGGAAGTCTATCAGCTCCTAGTAATGCTGGCCTATGTCCATGATGTGGATGCTTTTAGATTCAATGACACTCCATAATGGCATTGTAACTATGTAGAAGGATGGAATTAACTCCAAGTGGGGAGTATTTCTCAATGTAGAAAGAACTGAGTTCTAATGAGCTGAATCCATATGTGGATGGCTGAGATTGGGTGCTACTTTCTTGTCCAGGCTGAGAGGGTCCAAGATGTAACTACAAAATAAAAATGTTTCAAGAACATATTAAAATAAGATATTTTGTATCCTGAAAGATCAACCATGAACACATTTTGATACTGGTATACTTTAAATGTAACTACTTTTTGATTTAAATTCCTACCTCAAGCTTCCGATGGCATGGCCTTTTGGGTGTCAGGCTTTTAGGTGATTTGAATGAGTCTTGTGACAGCTGGTGTGGTGTAGCTTGAGGGGAGGGTGTCTCCGGGATACAGAGGTCCCTTGGTGGTGATTCGTATCAGTGCTTGCTCATCATCCTGTTGCCAACTGTTGTGACTGTGTGTAACTGTCTCGTTGGAAGAGGGCAACTGAAATGTACAAAGTTGTCAAATTAGACATGATACAAACAATAATATCATATTTTGAAAGATAAGGTCTGAGGGGAAACAATGGTAAATAAGAACATCAGTGATTGTCCTGTTGAAACTGTGTGCAAAAGCATCAAAATTAAAATATACAACGAAATAAAAAATACTTATTAATATCACATACATTAAAATATCTGGTGAGCTGCAGATAGGGAGTTTGGAGGTTTTTCCATTTTTTCACACAACCCCTACAAACTTGGTATCATTGGAAAGATAATTAAAAAACAAAGAAAATGACACTAAAATCAGCCCCATAGGAAGCATACCTGCCAACATTGAACTCTCAAAAAGTAGACTCCATGCAACGTGAGGCTTCACATCTCATGGCCGGGGATTGTGGGGCCTGCTTTAAAGCCCCGATGGGGTCCAGGGGGCAGCGCCCCTGGAAGCTCATGGGTTTCTGCACTGTAAAAGCCTATAGGAGGCCCTTCTGAAAGAGATATTTTACATGAAAGAGCCTTCTAATAAAGACACAAAATTCATTAAAGTATTAGACACATGTATTGAATAGACTCCAGGGCAATTGAAAACTCTTAGCTGGCGTTTCTGTGCTGTTAAAACCAAAGGAGGTCTTTAACTGGGAGAGATTTTTTACATGAAAATGCCTTCTAATAAAGACACAATGCATAAATTTCAAAAACAGTTAAATTAATTATCTTTACCTCTACTGTTGTGAACTTGTTAATGGGCGTTTTAAGGATTGGTATGTGGCTGACTTAGCTGCTCGTAACTGATCATCAGTGTATTTTCCCTGGTAGCGCTTTGCTTCCTGGCTGTCCATGGCTAGTTTGTGAGTCATTAAGGAACTAAGAGTGCCTGTATGCATTGATGATCTCTCTTTCCTCTTGTTTTTCCCACAACACTAAACACCCTTTCACAGTCGGCATTGAATGAAAAATAAGCAGAACTGCTTTCATTACATGATGCAAGAGTGGGTACTTCTTTCTCTGAAGATCATC
>JXSR01S065390.1:0-11640 GCA_000969725.1 Ophiothrix spiculata | reverse complement strand
CAAATTAATCAAGCGTTTTATTCTACTCCTTGCTGCAAATGGAACGGCTCAGTCACATGACTGGAAGTTCGGTTAGGCAAAAATCTACTATATTAGTGTTTTATTTGGTCATGTACACGTGTAACTGTACAAATTCTACGACCGTGGTAAATTCATACGGACTGCTCAATTTGATTCAGCTAAAAATAAAAAATGATTGTTATTTTCATGGCCAGTTTCAGTTTAAATCAAATCTATTATATTACCTCCACTGCTCAAGAATCTGAGCATTTTACATGATAGGCTCTGTCTATCTCCCACGGAAGAACTATGTTATCTAAACGCAGCGAACAATAGATGGCGCTATGACAGGTTATATAATACTTAGTATAATAGCAGCTTCGAAGTTATGACATGTGACACGCAACCTCACACGGCTGGTGATTTGAGGGTATAACCGTTCGACACAGTTCGTAAACATTTACAGCAGTTCCGTTCGTGTAACATGTTGGTCCCAACGTTAGATTTGTCACATAACAGCATTTGCTTTTTGTCACGTCTGTGCGCAATATTTTTTTTACTATTTCTAATTATTTTGTGTATTTCACCGTCTACCACTTATAAGGTGCCTGGTTAGAGCGCCAACATGCGATTTGTTTGTTGCATTAGTTAATTTGTTTATTGATAAAAACCATTTGTGCGGCTAATTTGAATCACATGATTAAGATATGGAAATGTGTGTGAACTTAATTATTGAGACTGGAATTGTATTAAATGGTCAATCTAATATTAACTTTGTTTAGAGTACTTATTATACAGATCTAGTGTTCCTTGCATCCTTGTTTGGGTTTATTAATTCTCCCCCGGGTAAAAATTCTTTTGTTACCCGGGGGAGAATTACAGTTTAGGCCCGGATCGCTCCGGTAGTCACTTGAAAATGTCTGCTCCCGCTGAACCAACGCCCCAGGTTGGGTTGCATGATAGCCAGGCGATCCAAAATAAAATACCTCATACCAGGAAATTCGACCCATTATACTGTAACGGAACCGAGCGTCTGTAAATAATGAAGTTACAAAAGTGATCCTATAGTGGTTTGACTACAAAATAAAATTTCTAGAGCAAATTTATAATGGTAACACAGGGGAGAGTTGGACATGCGTTAAAGGAAGATTATGAGGAAGTAATACTTTTTGATGTCTTATTGCAGTAAAATTTCTGATTCATATTTTGAATTTAGTAAAATGTTGGTATTCAAAGAGTTTTGTACTGATATCTTGTGAATTTGATGAGTGAATGGGTTTGACTGGCCTAGTCGATGCGGAAACAACTGACGAGGGTCATAAATTTATACCTGTTTTCAAGCGAGATATTCCTTTATGTCACGTCAATACATAAACATCTACCTTTGATGTTTAATTATTCCAAGTGCATACCAATAAAAAGATGGACAAAATCTCTTATTGAAAATCTCACGTTGCGCAGGGTGAGGGTTAAAAAGCACTATTTACCTAGACTTGGATATAGGCACGGAGAGAATGGAGTGGAATAGACTGGAGACACTATAAGTCTAATCCTTGTTTACTAAAGAGGGGTATCTCAATTTGGCAGGAAAACCAAATGATATCAGTTAACGTGATATGACAATTTATGGGATAAACATGATCATCATAAAAATAATTGATCATAAATAGACCATGACAAAAGTGCATCCCCTAGAACATCATGAGTCTCATCCAAAAGCACCGTGCGGGGAGCATGAAAAGTTGGCGTAACAATTTGAAATATAATTTCGGCCTCTTGTTCCAATTTCAAATTACGTAGGAAAATTTACAGCAAAGAAATTACTAACTAAGGTGTTCATGCCACAACGGTTGTCATATCATGTCAAAATACTCAGAAATATACTCAAAAATCAAGAATCATGACAAAGTAACTTTGTTTGAATGCTTCTTATAATTCCTCAGAATTTTCTATTACTTCCTTTCTTTCACAATTCATAAAATATACTCAAGAGATGAGAAAATGTTTACACAGTTACATTTCATTTTGTGTGACCATACATGTATATTTGAAATTTGTAAGTAAGCTTATATTATAAATTCTAAAATTTCTTGAATATACTTTTATGTGCTTACTTTACTTTAAAATTCACTTCTTTAGTTTATCTCAAAAGTCATTATATTATTTCTTGGTTTTTCAGAGAAAATCGAGCTAAATATGATATCTGAATTTTAATTGTAATTTCACGAACGAGTGTAAACAAAAATCAGCTGTTTTATAATAACAAATTTTGATCAGCTGATTGTGCGTCCAAAATAAACTACGTGTAGTCTTTCGCACAGTCTACTCAAAGATACACGATGTAATAATGTCGTGCGCAATGACGATAAAAGTGTGCATGCGCAGGAGACTATGATAAAAATTAAAGAGGGCGCCATGAATGAATTCAGACAGCTGCTCCTTCTTTAAATTGAATAGATTTCAGATACCATATTTTCTCTTAGAATCAATATTACAAATGCCAGATAGAAAGAAATTAAAAAGGATACTTTCCAATTTCTTTATATTAAATTGAGAATATTTAAAAGATGCTATTTCTTTAAGTTTTCATGTTTAAATTCCGCAAACATTGAGTCCATGAAAAATTGTTACACGAAAATTATCGTAACTTTTGGTGGCTCTCAAATACGGTGATTCCCATAGCGCTACATACAAAATGGCTGGGAATTTTTACAAATCTGTCATCTTCGAGAAGAGCAATACATAAACTTTTATAAAATATTTTTAAACAACAAAATAGAAAGAATTACGGAAAATATTTACATCATTCTATTATACAATAGCTATAGCATCTCTTAAATAACCATAGGGTTTTACAGAGTTACGATTCTCGAAATTCTCGAGCATCTGAAAATCCCAGGGTTTTTTAATTTGATGTCAAATAGGATTTGACGATAACATGGGAATTCTCCCATTTCTGCAAATTCTGGCATTCGCATCTCATAGATGAAACTATGAGCCATAAATTTCCCTTGAGGTGGCTCAAGGTGATTGGCCTTAATTATTCTACACATACCTCAACACTGTACTGCTATTGTTCTTGCAAATTCTTCTTTAATCTTCTCTCATAGATTTGTGATGCTTCAATGACTTTCAGCAAAGTGACCAATTTTTCTTGGTCACCAGTTTATATAGGGGGAGATTTACCAAATTTAGAAGAAGACATACCATATTTGGTATCATCACAAAGATTCTATGGTTTTTGATTGGGTAATTTTGCGTAATTTTTACGCACTGGTAAAATTCACTTTTATAAAAATTTATTGAGGACATCTATTTGTCTAAATACTCTTTCAAATCTACAAATATCTTGAAAGGAATATCTATCAAATGTATTTAGAAAGAATTACAAAATTTCTGGTATAAAAATCGTGAAATTTGGATATCAATTAACAATTTGAGCAATGTTTAGAGAATTCTAGTGTTACTAGATCTAAAGTTGAAATCTGAAAAATATGGCGGAAAGACGAGAGAATTTACTTCGGACACTGTCTGAATTTGGCTAAATTTTAGTCTTAAAACACAAGTTACGCAGGTATGTTTACAAAATTTATGAAAAGTGGAAGTTATTTTTACTCCTGCTTACATTTTTAATGCAGTTTTCGAAGGTAAAGCAATGAAAACTGGGGCCGAATTTGCCTGAATGACTGCCAAATTTTGCTACCGGAACGTGATCGAATCACTTTCTTCGCCACGGAAGCACAATAAAATTCACAATTTCTCAAAGGTTTGAGCAATAACTGAGCTCAAAAACATGAATTTATATAGTTTTGACAATTGTTCATCATCGTGAAAGTTCCGATAACAAATCGAATATAAAAAGTATAAAAATCATGACGACACATGCATCACAATGGAACTTCACAGTAGCTCATGGTGAATCAAAATGTGAAGCTTAAAGCTTACTGAAATAGAAAAGACAGGCAAACGGGGTTCCCGTTTCAATACATATAGTCACTAATGTTTGACTCATTCAGATGTGTTGTCAATTTCACAAGGTTCCTACATCGCTCCTATCAATTTTACAAAGAAACCCAGAGGGAATAAAACCCCACGTCTTTACCGGGCAAAAATTGTATCAGAAGTCATTGACGCAAACGAAATTGAGATCCACGAGAATGCAGTTCACAATACATTGATTGTGATTCAAATTAGCCGCGCAAATGGTTTTTATCAATAAACAAATTAACTAATGCAACAAACAAATCGCATGTTGGCGCTCTAACCAGGCACCTTAAGGTGGTAGACGGTGAAATACACAAAATAATTAGAAATAGTAAAAAAATATCGCGCACACACGTGACAATTCACTCCCCCCCTTAAGAGGAAATGTATGCAATACATTTCCTTAGGCCTATACATTTCTAAGGCCTATACATAAATTTCCTACATCGTAACACTACATACGTAATATTTACAAAAATATATAACCATGGTCAATTTCACTCGTTGACCAAATTTAGTTTTCTCACCATTCAACGACAACTCCTTCTCCATGTTCTCTGAACTAGAATACCATACATCGGTTCATAACTTCTTTTCATTCTGTCTTTGGTAGAGTAGGATAACTCACCATCTTTCAACTCTCTGCAAACATCGGCTACAGGAAATGACAATCCTATGTTGCACATTGCTGCTATATCTTCCCTACGGTAATGATGTCTCAATATGTTGTCACGAAATGTACTAGTTCGATGCCCTAAGTCCACCTTATCGTTCATGGAATTAGCCTTGCCTTTGACCTTGAATGGTCCTTTCCATTGCATCTCATCGCCGACTTCAAAACTACTATGTCTGGATTTCATGTTATACTGTTTCTTCCGTTTCCTCTTGACACGTCTCGATTCTTCAATCGCCACTTGACCATGAACTTTCGTATTTCTTTGATCTCTTGTTTTAGCACATCATACTCCCCGGACGAGCCCCAAAAAATTGTTACCCGGGGGAGAATTAATAAACCCAAACAGTTATATACAAGGATGCAAGGAACACTAGATCTGTATAATAAGTACTCTAAACAAAGTTGATATTAGTTTGACCATTTAATACAATTCCAGTCTCAATGATTAAGTTCACACACATTTCCATATCTTAATCATGAACTTTCTAATCATGAATTTGGAATACAATCACAATTATGTTATTAACTCTCAGGCGTCCACATTAAATAGCTATTTCAAAATTATCAAAGCAATTTGTTCAACACGGTAGTACTACTTTTCATCATGAAATTTTCACACAACCTTTTCAGTTTCTGAAATTGCAGATACAAAATTACTGCAAGATGTTACAATTACAGGAAAACACCAATTTGTGCACAACAAATATCTTCGGCCGTTTTTAATTTTAACTATGTATTTTACCGATTATATTCGCGAATTCCACGGTCGTCGACAGCTGTGACGTATGAATCAGCGTTATACCGAAAGTTCACGGAGAAAAGCAAATCGATGTTCGCTCCAAGATGATGTAATGCGACGTTTAACCATGATGACGTATCGCAGGTAACCTGTCAAGTAGTTGATGACGTAACATGAACGAAGTTCTCGTAACCAGCCGCTGTGTAAATGTGCTCTCATGTAGTAAACCCCACGTACCACGTTAAAACAGCAAAGAAAAGTACCGGATGGACTTCGGGTACAGTTTAGGCCCGGATCGCTCCGGTGGTCACTTGAAAATGTCTGCTCCCGCTGAACCAACGCCCCGGGTGGTCAGGATGGGTTGCATGATAGCCAGGCGATCCAAAATAAAATACCTCATACCAGGACATTCGACCCATTATACATATAGTCACTAATGTTTGACTCATTCAGATGTGTTGTCAATTTCACGAGGTACACACTGCCATACACACTGCATCTGCTGTAGTTGTGCTGTGTTAGGCTACGCACACATTAATTTGTATCAATTCACTATTTTATCTATTTAGAATTGATCATAGTATAGACTTGCCCATAAATATATGGCACACTGTATTTTCCTTTGAAAAGAATTTTGTTCTTGTATACATAAAAAACTCACAAATTAAAAAGTTACTTACATGACTTTTTTATTAGGCAAGCCGAAAAGAAGTTGAGTCCTCCTTAGTTGGGAACCCTGCCTTCAACCTCCCATTGCTGGAATATTGTATCTCGTCTTGAGTACACACTTTCACTTTTTGATACTTGGTAAATTCAACCAGGTAAAAATCTGTGACAAAAATACTTCTGTAAAATGGTTAAACACGCTAATTCCTTGCAGTTGGACTTCTCCTGGCTCCTTCAGCTTTTTTCCAGGAAACTGTAGACTCAGAATGTTTGAGGTGGGTATTGTACAATGTAGGTCTAGTACCTGACAAAACTACTTCTGGTCTTTAAAAGTGGTAATACGCCCTTAATGCTCAGACTGCTCCTTCCTCCTTCATCATTTTACCTTGACCTCCAGCTTCGTATCCAGGAAACCGTAGATTCCAAATGCTGGAGATGGGTATTGTACAATGTAGGTCTTGTACCTGACAAAACTACTTCTGGTCTGAAAGACATAGTGGTAATATGCCCTTAATGCTCAGACTGCTCCTTACTCCTTCATCATTTTGCCTTGACCTCCAGCTTCATATCCAGGAAACTGTAGACTCCAAATGCTGGAGATGGGTATTGTACAATGTACGTCTTGTACCTGACAAAACTACTGATCTTTAAGAGTTCTTAAAGTGGTAATACGCCCTAAATGGCTACTAAATGCTCTGACTGCTCCCTGCTCCTTCATCTTTTTACCTTGACCTTCAGCTTTGTATCCAGGAAACTGTAGACTCCAAATACTGGAGGTGGGTACTGAAGGTCTTAAATGTTTAGTAGCAGATGTGTACCACTGCCATGAGGATCTTCATTTCAACAACAACAAATTGTTGCTGTGGTTCCTTCTTGTTGCCACCCAATGCAAGCATAAATGGTTGTGATCTCTACTGTGCATTGATGCTTTCACAATAGGTGGTGTGGTTAAGGTAAATTACTCGAGTGGTATTTTATAGGAATTCCTTTGATGTAGAATGTAGGCCTAGTTATGAAGAAAGGCTATCCAAACTTGATTTGTTGAAATTTGAGGATTCATGCAAATTCCATAGACTTGTGTCTGGGTTCAAATTAATGAATGACCAATTGGTGCATCTGAGTAAGATTAATACTTCAAGATTATTGCATGTAACCGCCAGAAGTTCTTCTTTTTTCAATTCTCTTTTTGTGTCTCTTCCACGACTTTGGAATGAAATCCCTTCTGATGTTAAAGAGTGCAATGTTCTTTCTATATTCATATCTGAATGTAAGTCATATTTTTACTGAACTGTTAAGTCCCTTCATTTAGGGTTTAATTTTTTTTTTATTTTGCTTTGTCTCAAATATGTTTCTTTTTAAATGTGGAGGATAAGTGAGCACTTTGGTGTTTTTGGTTTTACTAAGCCCATTCATTTATCCTAAATTGCTTGCATTTTGTAATTGTTATTGAAACTTACTTTGTTAAACTTCATGTGAACCAAGTTATATTTTTGTCGCAAGACCTTACAATGGAAATTACTTCTAATATTGAGCCCAATTTTGTCTAATAAACAATATTCACTGTACAAAATATCTTAACTGGTCCACTGGTTACACCCACAATTGGGCTTACTGTGAGCACGATGTTTTGTGGCAATCACATTGACCATTGTATTATACACCAACTGGCCTTCATGAATTATACATTAGCAAGCAAGGTTTAAGCCACAGTCTCAACATGTCGTGTGAAATTTTTAATTTAGCTATGTTTTTATGAATGTTATAACCAGACATAAATCAGTTATTGTGACCATATATTTAACAAATATATAAGTACTATTGTTGTGCACTTTACCATTAATAATGTGTATTGTGGTTATGATAATGAATGTTTGCTTATAAATTTACTTACACCCCTATGCACACGAAATAACATTGCAGGTGACTTAGAGGGGAGGGGTGTCACATTATGATTACACTGGGTGTGCCTCTTGATAGACCCCCTTTTCAACCCAACAACCCCATATCTATTTTTCTTTTCCTTGATTGTCATATAATTATACATTTTGTTTTTCATTGTTTGTGATTTATGATAATTAAATAAATATTATTATTATTATTTTATTTTGGTTTCCTGTCAAATAACTTAGTTAAAATACCCTGACCCCCCTTTTAATGGTCAGGCATAATTTACAAGAAAGTGACCCCCCCCCCCCATTTTTCATCAAATTCACTCCTGTCGATTGTTCCTGCTATTTTGATGTTTTAGAGAAATTTAACACACATCTTTTCCACGCTACGGGTTCTCAAAATGTTTTGATATATGTATGTGCCACCCGTTTATATCCAATTTAAGGTCCTAGAACTGTGGTTGTTTTAAAAGATAGTGTATATGGATTTTTTTCCCATATTTATAAGCTAAAATCGCTAAAAAACTAGGTTGAAAAAATTCTAAAACACAGTTTAAGAAAATTTTGCTATTTTTAGGCAAATTTGATATATAAAACCTTCATATTTGTGCTAAAAATGGCTTATTTTGGATTATTTTCACTAAACATCTACGGGACAGTAATCTTGTGACAGTAGAAATAGTAAAATGTGTCACCTGATACACCCTTCATTCAAGCTTTGATTTACGTTTGGCGGACACGGGTGTGAAAAAAATATTTAGGGGTGAAAGCAGTAAAAAATATTGAATATTTATATGTTTCTAGGGGTAAAACATCCTGTATTTTCAGATTTGGGCAGTTTAAACCACATATTTTGCACAGATTTTGAGAAAAAACCAATTTTGTCCAAAAATGGCCGTTTTGGGGTGACTAAAATTTTGACTTGCTAATTTCTACTGAGTGTATAAACATAAAAACCATCAAATATTTCCTAGCTTTTTGTTCTAATTGCTTAACAATGGTACTCTTGTGATATTCAAAGCATTGAATTGGATGAATCTATTTCCTTATTTTTGTAACAAGGCTAGAAAGTCTGAGGTTGGGGTGACAATTGATTTCACAAAAAATGCAATTTTCGCAAAATGTTGTACTTGAAAAGGTCATAACTCCAAAAAGGAAAGAGCTAATATGATGCTTTTTGTTTCATTTTACTCTGCGTTTCAATAGCTAAACAATGATATAAAATTTGACTAAGTTGAATTTACAAGAAAAAAGTATTCTAGCAATATGTCACCCCTACCCCTTAAATTTTCAGGAGCGTGAAAAAAATAAAGGTCTTCGCAAAAAAAATAAGTCCTTCAAAACTGTGAGGTTTAAGGCTAAACAAATACAAACTTGCTCTAGCCAAGACCTCCCTCTAGACCAAGTTTATATTTGTTTAGCCCCAAGTGTCACCGTTTTGAAGGACTTATTTTATTGGGACAAATTTTCACCTTTTCGGTGCCCAAATATGACTGCTTTTGGCAGCAGCGTGTCTGTATAAAGGCATTTTCACGAAAAAGTGGACATGAGAAAAATATCGAAAAAAGGATGTAACTATTCAATGAAAAATGCTACCACCATATATTTGGTATCAAAAGAAAGCTAATTTGAAGCTCTTTATAATGAGCTTAATTTTGAAAAGACTGAACAAAGATATCTATGAAATTTCTTTAAAAAAACTAATTTTTGGTCAAATTTCTTGATTTTCATAATGAAAAGTAGTAATTTTTATTTAATTTTTTCAACCCATTCTTGGTTGTTTACTTGGGTGTTATTGTTCTAAATGGCTTAAATAAGAATCAAATTTACACATGAGGTTGTATTTTTTGTTAAACCTGACCAGGCTTTACGGTTCAGTGCACCCAAAAATCAGCGGACAAATTGTCCTTCCGTGACCGTCCTTCCGTGACCATGATCCCTTCGCATTTTGCATTGTTAAAACATAACCGTAGGGAATATTTTGATGTGGAGTGTGGCAAACTATTGCAGAAACACCTAGCAATTCATTCAGTAACTTTGAAATAAAATTTCTTCATAACTTTCATAAAAATTTTCAAAAATGTATTCAAGGTGAAAAACCATGTCCGTTTTGCTGTCCTTCCGTGACCGACCTCATTAATATGCATATTTTGCGACAGAGGAATTTTTATGAAAAAATTCCTGTTGAATATGAATGCTTTCATGTATACATACTCAAGTAAATATTGAATTAGTTTTATTTTATCCAATTCAATTTTGGCAATGTATGTGTTTGAAATACGGAAAAATTTTGTGATTGTCCTTCCGTTACCGTGAAAATGCCCATAATCCAATGGGGGAAATTTGAAGTTCACATTTATGCAATTCTGACTTCAGAAATGAAATCTACATAAAATTTTAGATTGGAAAACATACTTTGTTCTTTATTTTAACAAAATTTCTATTTTCACACTTATGTCCACAAACTGTAAGTCAGAGCTTGAACAGTGTCGTAGGTGATCTTTGACCCATGTAGTCTAATCTGAACCCTTTTGAAAAACGTTCTTTCAGTAATTTGTCTGATGATGTGTCTGGATATTTACATAATTATTACATAATTTATTCTTCTTTCCACATATGCAATAAGACAGTATATACATCAAGAAAATATACATATCATTTATACAATAATGCGGAGGAGGACTGGAAAAATAGGCCGAAGGCCTGTCTGGTTCCAGACTCCTTTGTAAGTGTTTAAATTCATAATTTATCAAGGAATGGAATCATTTCAGATAGCTTGATTGGAGATGAATACTTGCAGCAAACACAGATCAGTAGGGAACACAGATAACAATGACTTTCATCCTTAGTTAGGACATTGGGCTATTCCAGAAATTAACTGTACACCCCCTAAAGAAGGCATCCATATTTCTTCTGGAAAAATTGGGAATTCCAGGTTTGATATTTTCATGCCTTCTTTAGGGGTATGTTCCATCTTAAGACAGAAAATTGGGAATTCCTGCGCCTTCTTTACCCATTTGATCAAAAAATTGTGAATATTTTGGGAATATGCACTAAATTGGCGAAAATATTTCGGAATTCCCATGCCTTCTTTACCATCATGGAGGGAAAACGTTGATTTATTTTGGGATTTCCCACTGAAAAATTAATGCAAAATATTTGGAATCCCGTGCCTTCTTTAGGGGGTGTACCATTAATTTCTGGAATAGCCCATTGCTTACATGTGTGGGCTGCATGAGATCCATTACAGTTCGCACATTTGTGCGCAAACTCGCATTTTGTATTTGAGCAAGATGAGTTGTTTAATTAAATGCATAATGTTTTCTGGAAGCATGCAAAATTCCTCCGTTTGTTACCAGTTTTCCCTTTGACAAATTTTCTCTGAAAGGGAGTCTGAAAGCTGGATGTTTAAGATTTTGCAAGGTGCGACAGACTGAACTGGTCGCCAAGCTGATGGCTAGCAAAGTGAATGACGACAAAACCCGGGGTCTAAACCAGAATGGCCGCTGAATGGCGAGAACACGTCGTTGTTGCTAGGAAACAATAACAAGATTTTCGACATAGGCCTAAAACCAAAGTAGAAAAACCCGATCATTACCAAGGGAGGATGTCATTTTAAAGCTTAAACTTTCAACTTTCAGATGAGATCAAAAATCTAGTTTGATTTTGGGACCCTTAAGGTACCT
>JXSR01S065379.1:112480-128437 GCA_000969725.1 Ophiothrix spiculata | reverse complement strand
ATGTTGGAACCTGATTAATATGATAGAATACACTTCAAAGATAACGTTTCTGATGAAATTAGAAATTCGACCTTGGACGTGATCTTTGACTATGCACAGCTTCAATGGCCTGTATCTCGTAATTTACAATGCCGGTATTAAGGTACCTTTCGATATGACGGGTCACAATTGGTGTAATAGCATGTATGAAGTGCATTCATAAAGCACACCATCTCATGCGAGAGCGCAGACCAGATATATCGTATAACTTCCTAATTGTTTTCCTTGTAAGTCAATTTCCTCCTCACGATGACCGGATTAAAACCCATGTTTTTGTGCACAAAACCATGGTGAAAGCAAGTTGTATGGCACGACTCAATCAATACGAACAAAGTTATGCAGTAATTGAGATGCTTCTCAATTCTATGTTCCAAAAAGGTGTTGCTTAAGTTAGATTGTGCGGTGTAAGACAGAATAACAAGCTCAGAGGTATGCCGTTGTGAATACCAACGAGCGAGTTACTACCATGGATTTTGAGAGAAGTAGCATCGCTTAAGTGGGACAGAATTGATTGCAATATATTTCCATACAAATTCAAATCTAGTTAGTGGAGTGATGCAATCGGTCTAGTATTGTTTGGCATCGTATATGAATAGTGGTGTATACTTTTACTTGATTGGCTGCTGGGAATCTCGGTTCATTCTTAGGAATGAAGAGTTGGGAGAAAGTAAATTCTACTTCAAAACTTTTACTATTACTATATGTGACCCGTCATATCAAAGGTACCTTAAGGTCGGCATAGTAAGTTACGAGATACGGGCCATTAAAGCTGAGCATAGTCAAAAATAACGTTCAAGCTACAATTTCTAATTTCATCAGAAACGTTACATTTGAAGTGTATTTATATCATATTATTCAGGTTCCAATTTAACTTGATTTTCTCAGAACTATATAGTTTTCTGAATTTTAAAGCTAAAATATAATCTTTCATATGAGATCAATTTTCATTTTGGGACCCTTAAGGTATAATGGGTCACATGTATTAAATTTAGACAACCAGAAAGGTATACTCACATGTATCATGATTTTATATGCAGGGCCTCGGGGAAGAACAGCATTCAGCTGTTAAGCTGAATCAGGATACCCTGTTGAAAAATAATAAATACATAATAATAATAATAACATAATAACTAAGTTTGATGCATTCAAGCATCCAAAAAATGATGTTACTTTGTTTTTCTTATAGCAAAAGTGGAGAAGCCCAGCAAACACAAACTGTTTTTTAAACGTTAATGAAACATTTAACACATTTCAAAACATTTTTTTAACGTTTAAAAATGTTTTGTGTTTGAAGGTAAATGGAACAGCTTGTAACTGCGTAGATAGAAAGGCCAGTTTCTCATTTGAGATTAGACCACACTCCATTATTGTAATCAGAAAATCTCCTTCACAGTAAAACTGCTACCTCCCAGCAAGGAAGAATGCCAGCAAATATTTGAAAATTTGCCAAATTAATTTTCTATGAAAACATTTGGTCTAAGCGTTACTTAAAAAAAAAACAGTTTAGAAAATCAGGAATTCACATGAAAAATGTGACAATTTTGTCAATTTTATGTTTCATATTCTTCCAGGTGATTGATAATTATACAGTAGTTTTTGTGAGGATTCCAAAACATTTTCATTCAATAGCATTTGCAGGCGCGGATCCAGGGAGGGGGCGGAGGGGGCACGCGCCCCCCGTAAAATTTAAAAAAAAAGAGAGAGAGAGAAGAAGAAAGGAAGAGGCGGGGAAAGAGGGGAAAATGGATTATATGGAGGTGGAAAATACAAAGAGAAAAGAAAGCAAGAGAAAAACAAAAAGGCTTAAACTTAATTTCCAAATTAAATGATCTGGATCTGAATTGTCATTGGTAGGCCTTCCTTAAAACTATCAATCATCAATCATATCCGTACGCATTGGTGTATCTTGGGGGGGGGGGGCATGCCGGTACGTGCCCCCGGTCATCAATGGGATGCAAAAAAGGGGGAAAAAAAAAGAAAAGAGAGAGAAGAAGAAAACGAATGAAGAGGAGGGGCGCAAAAAGGAAAGAAAAAGAAAGAGGGAAAGGAGGGGAAAACGAGGGGCGCAAAAAATAAAGAAAAAAGTAAAAGACAGAAGAAAGACGGAGGGCACAAAAAAAGGGAAAAAGAGGAAAGGGAAAACAAAGAAGAGGCGCAAAAGGGAAAGAAAAAGGAAAGAAGGAGGTGCGCAAAAAGGAAATAAATCAATGAAAACAAAGAGGGAGGGCGTAAAAAAGGATAAAAAAGACGAAAGAATGGAAAGAGAAAAGAAAAGAGTGGCGCAAAACGGAAAGTAGATAAAAAGAGGAAAAATTAAAGAGAAAAGAAAGAGGGATGGGCGCAAAGAAAGAAAGAAAAAGAAAGAGGGAAAGAAGGAGGGGCGCAAAAAAAAGAAGAAAAAACAAAGACAGAAGAAAAGGAGGGGCACAAAAAAGGAAAGAAGGGAAAGAGAAAAGAAAAGAGGAGGATCGCAAAAAGGAAAGAGAAGGAAAGAGGAAAGAAAGGAAAGGGAAAAGAAAGGGGCGCAAAAGGAAAAAAATGAAAAGGAGACGAGGAGCCAAAAATGAAAGAAAAAAAAGAGGAAAAAGGGAAAGAGAAAAGAAAGAAAAGAATGAGGAAGGGGTGTAAAAGGGAAACAGAAAAGATTGAGGGAAAGAAGGAGCAGTGGCGTGACCAAAGGTGAGTTAGTCAGGAAAAAAGGCACATAATTTCGGGGATCTTGACACCAAAAAGATAGAAAAGAAAGTGGAGTATAGAGAAAAAAATCAAAAGGAAAGAGAAGCAAAATAGTTTTAAATGTTTTGAAAATCATTGAAAAACTTGCTGTGCTCTAGTGGAACCTTGAATTCCCCATAGTTTTGATGATTTAAATGTGAAAAAGCAAAAAAAATTGGGCGCTTCGCGCGAATTTTCAGGTATTATGTCAATATTCAGTCAAAATTTGCCAAGTTTGGGGCAAATTTAAAGTTACATAATTTTTCCTCCGGTCAGCCGTCCCCCTTCTAAATTTTTAACCTTCCACCACCACTGGTCATTTTGGGGAAACTGATGGTTGTGCCCCACCACTCAAGAATTCCTGGGTACGCCACTGAGAAGGAGGGGCGCAAAAAAGAAAGAAAAAATTAAAAGACAGAAAAAGAGGAGAGGATTAAAAAATAGAAGAAGAGGGCGCCTAAAAGGAAAAGGGTTTCATGTGCAAGATGATGCACTCCCATTGGCATACCAGAGAGCCTGATTTTGCTACCCAAATTTGCGGCACATCCCCATAATCACTTTTGTACTAAGTACCCCCCCCCCCCGGGATACAGCATCAGTACTACCTAAAATATAAGAAGTACAAATTCTCAAGCTTTCAGTAATCGCATCTTGAAACTATTATTTGATGAAGCAGCTAATATTATTATCAATGTAAATGTTGCCTACCCTTACCATTTAATCAGCCATTCCAAGCTCCGCACAAAAGACACACATAAAAGTACAGTGATAGCCCTAAACCTTAATTGAGAACTCACATATTGAGCAAAGAATCTTAAATGGATTAAGATTAAAGGGATAATCCATTTGAGGGCATTATATCATCCAGATTGTCTATAGATGAAGCTTATTAGTCAGTTTCGACAACCTCTCTCTATTATAAGAAATAAAGCGTAATGGTCGCGACAAGAAGCAATATTTGCTGTGCCAATATCCTATTGAAATGTCAAAATTTACTTAGCAATTCAAAATATTATTTTCAGCTATTCATTTTTTTTTTTTTAAATGTGGATATTCTATTAGTCAATAACATGCTTCGTTTGAATCACTCTTATAATATTTTGTCTTTTTCGTATCAATTTAAAAGGGCAAACATACAAATTCAAAAATATTTTGATTTATATTTACTACTTTTCAATAGAAACATGAAATAAGATATGACAAGATTGTGTAATTTAGTAACCATGTATATCCCTAAAATATCCCACTTAATCATTGTTGTTAAGTTAAATATTTTGTCTCAAACTGGTTTCATTCCAAAAGCCTAATCAATGGACCACTCTTGTTATGCTCCGGTTTTCTTGTCCAAATAGTCAACGGTAGCGATCCCCTTAAGGGTTTTTCTCAGAGATGCAAATTCTCCATTGATTTTCTTTAAAATTTAGTATTTTGTAGATTTAATTGTGCTTATAACGAATCTAAAATAAAAAATATAGGTCACCGTGCTCGTTTTTGAGATACAGGCATTTCAAAAAGTACATATTTTCCCAAAAAATCACCTGTTTTACCATACAAAGTATAGGGAAAGGTCCAAAAAGCTTGTAAAATAGTAAATACTCCATTGATTTTTTTAATTTTTACATATGTTAAATTACTTTTTGCGCACTTCAAAATAATGAAATAAATAATATGGTCACCGTGTTAGTTTTAAAGAAAAATGAAAAAAAAAAATTAATTACTTTGGTGGCACATCTGCGCCTGCATAATTTCCTACAACATTAGAAATGGTTGATACTGGTCTAATTACAATTCTATACAGAAATGTAAGCCAATCAGACCTGTCCATTCAGGCCATCCCATACCATGATATCCCCTTCAATTTTTGACAATTTAGTCCAACAAGTTTTTTACTTTTCAAAATACACTAAAGATCATTTCATTTCATGTCCAGACAAGTGGCACTCAACTTCAAACTATTAACTCACAAATATTTGAAATTCTCACGAAACAAATAGCTTATCTTCATAAAATACAATTTTATCCCTAGGATTTCAATTATCTCAT
This sequence comes from Ophiothrix spiculata, assembly GCA_000969725.1. Taxonomy (NCBI): domain Eukaryota; kingdom Metazoa; phylum Echinodermata; class Ophiuroidea; order Amphilepidida; family Ophiotrichidae; genus Ophiothrix; species Ophiothrix spiculata. Next base: position 123,640 of record JXSR01S065379.1, on the reverse strand, counting down.
TTGACATAAATAGCTAATGATTCAGTCGTTAACAAGCTCAACTATCATGTGTCATATGCTTCAAGGCAAAATCTGGATTTTTGTGAAAAAGATGTTTCATCTATTTTGAAAACAGATCTGAAATGAAAATATATATTGTGTTGTCTTAATCATTCAATGATACTATAGATTTCAGTTTCATCATGAAAATGGCAGAAATTTATTAGAACACTAAGATTAAGAGAGAAAGAGTAAACATAAGAGAGTTAATATAAAAAAAAGTATGTATAAACATTTATTGCAGTGCCTGTTTCTCAAGAAAGCGACACTATTTAACCACCTTCCAGATCGATAAAAATCTCTCCTTTTCGTTTCCTTTTTTCTTGATTTGAGACTGAAAGCTTGAAGCAAATTCAATAAAAAGCTTATAGTACAATGATTATCAAGCGTGTAAATGATGCTTTTAAGCAAACATGAAGCATTCAATTCTGATTACCTACACTCTGCTATGGTGCACAAATGTTTTTCCACCAAAAAATGGATAAAAACCACATGCATGCTTTCTTATACTAATACATTCGGAATTAAATTCGGGATCACTTGAGGCCGAGAGCCGTAAACACTGCCTGATCTTAACGCCTTATAAACACAGATATTGCATTGATTTCCTCCTAGTCCCAGCTCAATCATCCATCTTCTGTGTCTTTCAGCTTGTTTATTCTTTGCCATTTGTCTCTGTACATTTCACAAGACATGCAATAAATGCAAAAGGCTATCTATAGAAGCATCACTTATATGAATACAGCTATTCACTAACACTCATCATACTTAAAACTTAAAACAGTACTATAAGATTTTGATCAAAAATGATTTATAACAAAAACAGCATAAAATAGAGGAATGTGCCTATCTAAAAGCGTTTTCAAGTGTATTTTGTGAGAAAAAAAAAAGTTTTTCCACCAAAAAATGGATAAAAACCACATGCATGCTTTCTTATACTAATACATTCGGAATTAAATTCGGGATCCCGAATTAAATTCAACAATGGCCATAACAGAAAAAGTAAACATCTTCGAGCCAAATCGTTTGGAGGGTATTCATATCTACCAAGAACCCAAAAAAAATCAAAATTCATGGGTGACAGGGAGCATTTCATTTTTAACACTTTATAGTATTGCTTTAACTATGGTGCACAATTCTGGAACAACTTGTTCATGAGATTTGATAATAAGGATTGGCCAGATTAAAAAAGAAGAGTTAACTTGGAAATACTAGGAGGTGATGGGGCAGATTTTTTTTTACAGTGGTTGGTCATTTGGCTTTTGAATTACATTGGCTTTTGAATTTTGAATTTGCAGGAGCTATTTGTAAGGGATGTGTCTATATATGGTGCCTTTTAAAAATCTCTTCATACGCAAGCATTTGGACCAGAATCATTGAAATTCTGTTATGAAGGGATCCTCACATCTTCAATGCAGTGACAATGCCAGTGTTCTCAACACTTTTAGAAAGCCAGGATCAAATATGAGCTTATCCTGATTCTGGATCAAAAATATGATCCCAAAAAGGATCAGATTGATCAAAAAAGGATCAATTTGATCCAAAAGGATCAGATGTGGTCCATTTCCGGATCATATTTTGATCTGGAATCAGGATAAGCTCATTTTTGACTTTGCATTCAAAGAGAATTAAAGAAAGCGATAGAAGGTTAAGTTAGGCATTATGTCAAAGCATAAAAGTTTGTTACAATATCTTGTATAATGCAAGTTATGTATAAGATATTACAAGATTATATATATATATATATATATAAAACTTTAAGTTTAAAGCATATGTCCTATTAAGGGGCATTAACTCCATGCTTTTCTTAACTTGTACATCATAAACCATGCCTATACATCCAATTAAACAAAAGAACCAAGGTAACATCTCAAAATAACATGGCAAAATGCTATGCCAAAGTATTCTTACAAAAAATAAACTTTCATCTTGAAGATTCCACTTTAGAAGGATATCTGAACATAAAAGTGATGACTCACACTGAAAAGGGGGACTTTACGACGATCTGCAAACTGAGATATCAGGCTTTGAAGTTGAGAAGTGGTTAAATTTTCTTCTGGGGGTGAATTTGAGATTTTGTGATATTATGAATCTTCAAAGTTTTCAAAATCTTCCTACCAATTGCGAAAAAATATGATTTTAGACAATTTTCCAACACCGTGTCAACCTCGTTTTCGCAATTTTGTGATCGGAAGAAAAAACGTCCATATTAAATAAAAACGCCTAATTTGCCATATTTTTGTAACTGAATTAAATATATGTATCTTGACAATGTCTGTGTCAAATTTGATGATGATTGAGTGCTCCTAAGTACCTGTTGCTAAGGAGATTTTGTGTATAGTAGAATAGTTATCAATAAAATTGATGCTTTCACAAACCCAAACGTAAATGCCTGTTTTCTCCAATTTCTAGTAATTCCAAAATCATTTGTCTACTCCTACATATTCTGATCCATTCAGAGAACATCAGCACCAAACCAAAGAGACCAGTACTGCAAAAGACTGATGCAAAAATGTCATTTCAAATAACACTTTCCTCTACTTCCTCCGTGGTTCGGAAGTCACGTTAAGCCCGTTGGTCCCCTGTACGAATAAACTCCTTCATGGGGAATGCATGTCATAAGTACAGTGTAAATCAAATCAAACACAGCTTGTAATATGTTGAAGTGCAACATTAACCATACAATACCATAGTGGCAGTCTCCTTGTTATGTTATCTTTTGATTGGATAATGAACTCATGTCAAATCTATACAGCTACACTGACACATGTTGGCACCACAGAAAGAATATACTATTGATGTACTAACACCGCAGAATAACTATACTACAAAACTTGTCATCGCCAGTTCACTTAATAAAGGTTTTGCAACGCCGACAAAAAGTTAACAAATAATTGACTGATGGAGAACGTTGTAGTGTGTAGCTGAACTCTGTTGACGAACATACAATGTTTACAAGAGCCGTAATGTTCAGTTGCGGAAGTGTGACGCTGTCGACAGATGAAAAGAGGACAAAAAGTGACTATGTAAGAGAAAGGAGGAAAACATGGCATGAAAAGGCCGCATTTATTCATCATTCTATTCAAGAATTCTTCGACATAATTTTGTGAGAAATCTAGTTTTGATATGAATGGAACAGATGCCAACTTGATGGCTACAACATCAAGTAAGACATGAACAGATTGGCTTAAAACTTGAAGGATTAAGTTATATAACTCACAGGATTATAAAAATTCGGAGTGTATTTTTTCAATATATATAAAATAAAAAACACAGGAAATGTGGATTCAGTTTACAATAAAAGGTGAACAATATCATTTGTGCAATCCCTTTTGTAACTTCCTAAAGTTCAACAGTAAACATTCACACAAATACAGAAATCCCTCTGATCTTTGCAGCACCATTTAGAGACATTTACAGAAATACGAAAATCCTTAAGGTCTTTAGCTCAGATTATATAAAATATCACAATAAAAAGTATTTGAGTGAAAAATCAAATCAAAATGAATAATAAAAAGATAACATGTAACTGTGAATTGCAGATGTGGATTTTTACTAATGTTGATGAATTAGAGAAAAACAGCTGTTTGAGGAATAGATTTTTGGGGAGTTAAAAAAGAGACATGGTCCAAAGCGAGTTTAGAGATTGAGTTATTCTCCAGAAGGTCATAATGTGGTGAAAAACATTCTGCTGTTATCAAATCCTCATTGTGAGTTATCACAACTTTTAACAGAGCTTTGTGGTAGTTCTACATTTTTATGACAGATTTATGCAACTTTATCTAGTTTCAAACCATGAGATACATACTTTTTTTAGGTACCCAGTCCCATAAGCTATGAGCAAAATCGGGGTAGGTTTTGTGCATGCCCTATGTTATTGGGACTTGCTGTAATATTGAGTATTATAACTCGCTGTTTTTACTAATTTTTTCCTAACTCTCTTACTGTAAACTCAATTTTTACCAATCCTAAAGAAGAAAACACTGATTTACATTTGCAAATGTGACCATAATAGGGGATTTTTGCAAATGGCTTGATTTAACTAACTAATGCTCTGTTGATCACATTTCTGGTATATTTTGACATTTGTTCAAACGTTTCTGACCCATTTCAACAACGGTGCTTTATGATCACAGATATATGCGGGGAGATTAGGTTTTTGTACATCGGATTGAGGTAATGAGTTGCAGCTAAATGGCATAGAATACAGAGTTCATTAAGAATGCTAAAATGGATTAAAGGATTTCATTTGTTTAATAGATCTGCTATGCTGTATTTGTTGGTTTTGTTCAGATAAAAATCATACAAATGGAAATGCTATATAGAATTATGCACTAAATATCATTTTCAGAATAGAAACAAAACACTTATTCTCTAAAAACAACTGATGCTACTTTTTAAAGTCCCACATCCTTTGTTTGTTATTGTGAATGTGCCAAAGACCTGGGCTAAAGAAACTTGATTTATAATAGTGCAAATAAAGCATAAAGGGAAGAGTGTACCCATAATTTTTTGACAACTTCTTTCAATTTTACTTCAAAGATGTTTGATCTTATAAAAGTTGAAAAAAAACCTGAATCATTCGGACTTGGGGGTTTTTGACAGAACAAAAAAGTGGTCATTGAGTTTTCGGCAACCAAAAAAGAGTCTACTGATAGTCTAGTAGACGTTTTTTGGCAAGATAAATACACTATTGGAACCACCTGTGATTCAGTTTGTAAAGTCTCCTCCAGTGTTCCCGCTAAGGTGGTATGTCGTGAAATTGGCGCAGAAGCTCACAATATTGGTGCAAGGGATTCCCAAAACGAAAAGTCAAAAATAAGGGTTTTAGTTATACACAACATTCACTTCTTTCATTTTGTTCAGATTATATTCAAAATTGCTCTCATTTTTGAGGTGATCTTTCCAAAATTGGCAGTGGCGAGATGTATTTTTCTTTCTTTTATGTCACTTTGGCGCAAAGTCAAAATCCTTAGCGGGAACACTGGTCTCCTTTTTCAGAACCTCCATCCCTAAGGTGCTAATCTCTTGTTTCTAGCTGCAGCATAAAAAGTTTGGCAGTCACTTTGTAAATTATGTTGAATAACAAATCATTGAAACTAAACTTGACCCAAAAAGTGTTAATCCCTGGCTGGCCTGCGATAAATACAATTGGTTATTCATTTCAATCATGCTGAATGTAAAGCATTGTAAATAAACCCGGACCCTTACTCGCTTTATATTGTAACCAATTCTGTTAACTGCCAAAAAAGAAGAAGATAAGTTCAGTACAATGAAAGCCCCTTTGGAAGTGTTAATCCCCGGCTTCCATTGGATAAAAACAGTTGGGCAGTCACTTATCCAAATTACGTTGAATGCAAACCATTGTAACCAAACACGTCCATTCATCGCTTTACATTGTAACCGATTCCACTCATAAAAGTAAATGAGCTGAACCACTCGCATACAATCAGTGTATTGACACTTTATTAACTTTCATTTGTATAAAGTCATCGCCAGCGGGTCATATTATTATCGTGTACCACTTTACTTTCATATAAATTGATTATAAGACTGTGACTTTGAACTTGGAGATTTATATCACTGACTTCATTATTGTAATAGGTCATTTTGGTCAATAAAGTGGGCTATATAAATTGGCTCATTTCTCACAATTATCAAAAAGTGTGATATCAAAATTATACTCACAATGTTTAAAGGTAGAAGGTATTCCAATTTGTTGTCAAATTTAACATATACCTTTTCCATATTTGAATGAAGGGTCATCACCTACATTTAGCAATTGCTAAGTTTCATTTGCATACCTTGAGCCAAATAAAAGCTACAGGCAAAAAAGTGTCTGATAGTGACCTATCTTTTTCATTAAATAAATTGTACATACCCTTTTGTTTCAACTGACAGCCAAACATATATCACATGAAATACAGTTCCAGCCTTCATTCCATAACAGAGATGAACTCCTAGTATAGGAATAAGACAGAAATATTGACACAGATATTATCTATTTAAAAGTCACATGACTTTCAACAATGGAAGAGACAAGTTGCCAACAATGGAGGAGATTTCCTATTCACTGTATTGGAAAATAGTTCCTAATGTAAAGCATTATTTGCTAGAGGAGCTTGCCACCTTTCCCACCACATTTCTCATCTCAAAAGTTTTGTTACATATCAGACACCTCAAAGATGTAAAAGATCACAAGTGACACAATCAAATTTTGTTGAGATCCAGATGTTGGTATCTTGGGTTAGTGGGTTAGCAACATTTTTTTCCCTTGTCCATTGTCTTTCGAGTGTCAATCTCAGCCATTTTCATACACAATTTTTGCAAGTGAGGTGTTATATGAAAGAATAAAGATGCAGCAATAAGATGTATATTTCGGAAATCATCAGATTTTGACACACTGTTGATCTAAAGACATGGCACGTTTATTGTTGTGCGAGCTGTATCTAAAATTGTAATTGAATAAGAGTTTGAGTAATTGGGTAAAGCATAACAAAGTTAATGTTGACCATACGAAAAAAAGTACAAACAATATCTAACAATTTATATCCAAAGTCCATTTTTTAAATTCCAGGTACACCCACTGGATTAAATAAAAGCAATCTCTTAATAACAAGTGCCTTTGAGATCATTTCCTTGTTAATTTCATCACAAAAATTGCATCAGTCTCTAGACATTTGCAGTGATTAAAGTTGATTAAATTGAAAAGCTTCCTCTTTTTCCACATCATACTTCACCCTTTAAAATTAGTAAAGACCATGTTTTAATAATTTAATCTCGTCAATGTCCTAAAATGTGTCCAAATTCAATTAAGAACACAGAGGGAGTGTGTAAGGAAGCAATGCTTTCTTGAAATAATGCATGAGAGAAGCTGTCTAAATGGTCCTCATCTTAGAAACTTGATGATGAACTTCAATAATGGATTTAATCATCTTTTGGTGTTAAATGGGGTTGCAGTAATGGACTTGACTTATGGGCAATAGGTTTGGTATAGCAGAGTCATCTCTCTTTTGGGGAAATTATGCAATTGGTTAGTGAGTAACAGGGGGTACTACCGCTATGTTAGGGGTTATTGGTGGGTGGGCAAATATTGCTTTCTACAAGGTACATGTCATGTTTGTTTGCTTGATCAACAAATTAATATTTCTTTCAGAATCCTTTTAATATGATTTATATGCAAACATTTTCCAGTAAATGTGATAACCATTTATCCAGAGACTCCATATAATACCCAATATATTCTGGCGAGTGTTAGGCATCCAGGATAAAAAGGTCCTAAAGGTTGTTTTTTTTTTGTCTTTATATTATTTAAAAAGGTCCTAAAGTTTTAAGCCCAATACTTGAATAAAGAACCTGGAGAAAAAAAAAAACCTTTTAAGCATATTTCATAGTTCACAATTTCATGGATCAAAAATGCCATGATCATTTTCAGCACGTTTCAAGAACAAAAAACAATAATGAAAATTTAACAAGCCATCATAAAGAGTTAAAAATGTTGACCCCTTCCCTTTATAGCACCCCCAGTATAGCCCTCATAAAGATACTTTAATAAGATACTTTCATCGTATAATCAGAATAGACTGGACATGAAGGAGATTGTTACAAAATGACACAATGAAAGCAAGATCCAATTAAAGTGACCACTCCTTTTTGGCATAGTTGTCAGTCTAATTATGAGATTTTCATTTGATTTTGAGAAGAAAAGGGTGAAGGTGAGACATCTACGGCCTACTATTCCAATCATGTGTCAATCTGGACTTGAATAGTTGACTGCCCTTTACTATTATATTAAATTTTTCAGATTTATCTTGTATGGTCATACTGTTAACTTTCATTTTGTATCAATGTTTTCATTGCCAAAGGCATCACCACTGCCATCAGTCACTGTCACCACAATCCACATCATGGTTATGGTCATTTACCTTCTCATCATGTTTGTTATCATCATCATTTGGGGAGTGGGTTGGCACAGCGGTAGTTCCCATGCCTTGCACCAATGAGGTCCCAGGTTCGAGTCCCGCGCCCGGCGCTTTATGTGCATTTGGTTTTCAGTCCATGCTCGCTTCCGCAGGTTTTTCTCAGGGTACTTTGGTCTTCCTCCTGCATTCAAAACTGGTTTTAAAAAACATCTTGGAGTCCTGTTGAAGATAAGCTTCCTTTAGCTTACTTGTTACCAAGTACCAAGTTGGGTTTCCTTGGCAAAAGCCTAAAAAAGGTGATTTTTTAAAATCATGATTGCCACCTTCATCACTGTCATCTTCATCCTTGTCGTCGTCGTCATCATCATCATACAATAGGTAACAATTAATACTAGGCAGATTGTATAACTCCACTAACTAGATTTGAATTTGTATGGAAATAAATTGCAATCAATGCTTCTTCTCTCAAAATCACTGGTAGTAACTCGCTCGTTGGTATTCACAACGGCATACCTCGGAGCTTGTTATTCCTTCTTACACCGCAAAATCTAACTTAAGCAACACCTTTTTGGAACAGAATTGAGAAGCATCTCAATTACTGCATAACTTTGTTCTTATTGATTGAGTCGTGCCATACAACTTGCTTTCACCATGGTTTTGTGCACAAAAATATGGGTTTCAATCCCATCATTGTAAGGGTAAACCGTTCTTGACTTGCAAGGAAAATAATTAGGAAGTTATACGAAATATCTGGTCTGCGTTCTCGCATGAGTTGTTGTGCTTTATGAGAGCACTTCTTACATACTATTAGGCCCGGTGCAGACTTCACTATCGTATAGAATATTTTGCTTAGAATGTTATATGCTGGCGACAAAATGACGTAGGTCATCAAATAAAACACACAGCTTTATTCAATGACTTACATCAATTTGTCGTCAGCATAGAATATTCTAAGCAAAATATTCTATAAGATAGAGAAGTCTGCACCGGGCCTTACACCAATTACCAGTGACAAAAACCTGCACTTTAGAAGTATTTCAAAGCAGGCTTTTCAATAATGGTTTCTGATATATTCAAACCTGCATCCAGGATGTAATCAGCATTATTATAAGATTTGGTTGAAAATAGATTTGAATTAAAACAGTCTAAAATAAGTAATTCTTCCTATTCCAAACTTTGGACAACCATAAGCATATGTTTCTATATACTTGTATTCTCGTTACGCAGAAGCACTACCTCTATAAACTCATGAGAATGCTTAAATGGTTATCCATTTCAAAATTATTTTTAAAATTTGCTTGACAGAACACTAAAACTAGTTCAAAAGGGAAGTTGACACTCTTATTATTATGTCAAAGGATCTCAAATCATTCTTATATTGCATCAAATTCTTGAAAAAGATTTCCATTTTTATCACCTCCCATCACCAGACAACCAAAAACATTTTGTGAAAGAGCATTACAACTGTGTATTATTCCATCCCAGTTTGGATGACATCTTATAATAAGAACCCGGGAGGGGGCACACTAGTATCAACCTTCAAATATTCACAACTGGAAATATGGGGATAAGGGCTGGATTTACAGGGATTTCGGACAATACTTTGTAAATGGCCTATAAAGTCAAAAAAATGGTGAAAAAGTCAATTTTCGTTTTTTAAATACACAATGCATCCATGCGTATGCTTAAAACTGTACATCAAGTTGCAAAGGTCAATTACACCGGGATGTGCAATTATTTATGGTAAATTGATCAATTTTTGTTATTATGTGCTGTAGTAATTAGAAACTTTAAAATTGATTTGCGTTTAATTTCTATTTCCAGATATTCAATTAATACTGCCTTGGATTTTGATCTCTAATTGCAAAATGAATAAAGAGTGTGACCAAGCCTGTAGCCAGGGGGGTGCGGTGGGGGCGTCACACCCCACCCCAAATTTGACAATGTACAAAAAATAAATAAATGTTGACCAAAAGAACACCCAAAGCACCAAAATACATAAATGTAGGTCGTTTTCTAATGAAATACTGTACAAAATGCTTGTAAAAGTGCTGAAAACCTGTTTTTTTGGTTTTTTTGCTTGTCACTTTGTCAAAACTACTAAAATTAGTTTAGGGTCGACAAAAATGAAAAAAAAAAATTCTCCAAAAGGTCCACTTTTTGAAAATCCGCACCAACTTGAAAAAATCCTGGCTATGGGCCTGAGTGTGACATATCCTTCTAAAGCTGAGATAAAAGGAAATCAAAACCTGACTTTCTGTGGAGCACTCCTCATATGTTTAGGGGTCTAAAAGTGCCCTATTCCAAGTAAAACAATTTTCTTTAGTTATTCAAGGTGTCATTTTGGTCAATAAAATGGGTTTTTTCCAAGTCCATTTAGTTTAAAATTGCATAAAAGGGATACTTTTCCCAAAACAGTGTTTCAGGTATCTCTGATCATGCATTCATACACGCCAATATCTCAGTGGCCCCTCCACCTTTGAATATGCAGTAGTTATATGTCAGTTAAAAGCTTTTCACCACTCTTATCAATCCCATTCCTATTGGATAATTCAATTTAGTCGTTGTCAAGTCCATAACTTTAGTGTTGGCTAGATCCGTCTATTTCAATATGAGTTTTTAAACAAGCTTTTGAATGCAAAATTTGATCATTCAGATGGTAAAGTGATTCGTTTACAAAAAGTGCAATATACAAAGAAACTTGAGTGCATATTCATTGCGATCGGATATAAATGCCATCAGATATATCGCCATGAGGAATTGTTAACCTTAATTTAACGTTTTATAGCGTTTAACACCACTCTTAAGTCGTCAAGTAAATCGAAGAGTATACGGTAGTGTTTCATGAATCTAAGTACACAATTTACATGTCGTGTTATCCAATTTAAATGCATTAACGTGTTCAGCATATGGTTGTTATATCGGCCATTCTCACGAAAATGGCGCCAGTAGCCATATTTCGTTCTTTGGTCTGAAAATTCTTGTGTTTTGCTTTAAATAAGTAAAAATGCTCATATTCATGTAGTACTTGGTGAGCTCTACGTGGACATATATAGTTTTCCATACTTTGTTTACCGTTATCTTGGTCATTTTGCTTCAAGAAGACACCAAATTAGGCAAAAATGGCATTTCTTTGCAAGAGGCATCTATTTTATAGTGATAGATACATCATAAAAAAAACATTTTCTTGTTCATGCCC
>JXSR01S065379.1:86742-104863 GCA_000969725.1 Ophiothrix spiculata | reverse complement strand
TGCCGGGTCCCGTGCAGCAGACTGATTTTGTGTCCACCCTAGTGATGTTACCTATGGTCCATAGCACCCATCTAGATAGGACACATTAAAATAATTTCTAGTTACAGTTTTACCCCTAAAATGGGGTTTTGCTCCCTAGGTAACATGTTAATGTTGCCCTTAAGGACAAATCAAGTTGTATTGTTCAGTTTCAAATATGTAGCAACGTTGAATGGAGAAAGCGGGGACCTGAATAGTGACGAGTAGACTGCAGTTTAGATTGCAGTTGTCAAAGGTTTTATTTATATCTATATGGTGTTTCACTTTACATCATTTGTAGCAGTACTTCAACATTTTATAAGCTGTGTTATTTGAAATGACATTTTTACCTAAATTTGTCTTGTGACTTTGGTGTTGATGTTCTCTGAATGGATCAAAATATGTAGGAGTTGACAAACGATTTTGGAATGGATCAAAATATGTAGGAGTTGAGAAACGATTTTGTAATAGTACTGGCAAGCCGAACCTCAACACTAATGGTTCCAAACTTTGGAATAATTTACAAAACATTCAAACATTTTCAGTTGTCATTAACTTTAAAACTCAGTATTGCTAATACTATACATAGTGCATTTTTGTTGTCTCCATTATTTGGTTTGATATGATGCCAGGTCGGTCTGTTTGCAATTTCTTGAAATGACAAGTTTATTTTCTAAAGTGATATAGTAATTTGGAGAATGCTGATTATTCACAACTATTTTTCCCTACTTTTGAAATATACATACATACATAATACACATTTGTAGAGCGCCATTACATCAAGATCAGAGCGCTAAAGCAAAATATTACAAACAAACAAGAAATAATGAAATAACCTGGAAACAATGGCATAAAGAAGTACATTAGATTGGATACAAATGTTTCTTAAGAGCTTTCTTGTACTTGAAAGAGTCAGATTCTCTAAATATGGAGTGTTCAACAGTAAACATTCACACAACTTATTAAGATTGGTGTCAACATTTGGAGAGGTTTTAACTCTGTACCTCACCAACTAAAGTTATATCCATTGAAACGAAATTGGTAATATCGATTTTGACAATCTTTACAGTTTATGCCCCTGGCCCTGGGGCCAAATATTCATTTTTAATTCCAAAATTATCTGGAAAGAATATATTTAAAATTTTAAACTGAATTACTGTTTAAAATCTAAAAACATAACTGGCAAGTTTTAAGCTTCTGTAAAGTAAAAATTGTGCATTACACCCAAAATCCAAGTTGCCATCTGCTGAAGATAAGTTATGAATGCTAACTCCTGAAGATATAGTGAATGCAACTTAGGACAGGTTACCTTAAAAGCAAGTTGCTATCTACTGAAGATAAAATAAATAGTTTGGTCAAGATGCCTTAAAGCGAGTTGCTATCTACTGAAGATACCATGAATACTCTAATTTAGGATACCTTAAAAACAAGTTTATATTTACTGAAGATCTGAAGATACAAAATCCTGGACCAAAACATATATGCTTTTTTAGTGCCAGATGACCCACTCTACAGTAAATTGATTTAAACCCTGAATGACAAATGGCAACATATTTCAACATGAGATGAATTTGAATGAAATAAATAAATGTTAGTAATCCAATCCATTTCCATTGAACTTATCAAGCTCATGATTTAAGTATCGCTGTCGGCCATTTTGAGTTAAAACAAATGCTGGTATTTGCCAAGACTGCAATCAACACAATGAGGAGTTTAATACTGGTCTGGGCGAGGAGGAATCCAATAACGCACACAGATGAAGCCCTCATTGAAAAGGAGAATCGGGAGAAGAATAACACTGTGAAGAGATTTAATCACAGATTTATAAACTGCTATGAGTTTGTATAATTTTATTCCATTCTGATGGGATTTTAACCCTTTTGGATTATTACATCATTCACCCAGCTTTGCATTGGTAAAAAGATATCATTCAAATCCAGAGGTGTTTTTTTTTCCACTTTCAGTTCTCCATTTAGCACAGAAATCTCTAAAGTAAGGCAGAAAATCAGTAGCATTTCAATATTTAAAAGGATCAGTAAAATTATCTTTAAAAAAAGTTAAATAGTTTAGAAACAGTAAATGTTATTTTAGAATGCTTTTAAAGCATCAAATCAGCTCCTCTAATGCTCTAAACAGTCAATACAAACTAATTTCTAACTTCAGTGGCTGATGCCTTATTTGATTTGCCCAAATTTATATACTTATTCCATGTGTTTTTGATATTTATCCAAAAATTCCACCAGAATATGTTTAAATATGAATGTTCTACCTAAAAATATTAGCAGTGCTACGTAACAAATCATTCCAAATCAACTTTACAAATAAATGTGTCTGTGTTAAAAAGGCAACTGTGATAATATTTATGTTCAGATATCCTTCTAAAGTGGAATCTTCATGATGGAAGTTGTTTTTTTTGTCGGAATACTCTGACATGACATTTTGCCATGTTATTTTGAGATGTTACCACAGCTCTATTGTTAAAATGGATGCAAAGGCATGTCTTTGTGATGTGTAAGTTAAGGAGCATGGGGTAATGTCCCTTAATTGGATTATGCTTTGAAAGTTTTATGTATATCTTGTATTTTATAAGCATTTAAGATGTTTTATCATTAGTAAACTTAGTAAAATTTTAACAAGATTGTAACAAAATATATCAGTTTTGTATGTAATGTCTCACTTCATCTTCTAACACTCTCTTTAATAATTTTATAAGGAAAAGTACACAATTTCTAGAGGAGAAAAGCTCAGTTAAGTTATTCTGTATATAAAATACTTTCATTTGATTCCAAATTTAATGTTTGGTATAATGATTCCTTCAAAGCAATTTTTCAATAATTTTGGTCCAAAATTTTCAACAGGCACTTGGACCTGTCATACCCACCCCTTTCAAGTAATGGTTCCTGCAAATTATTTTCATACCAACCTTAATGACCAACCACTGTAAACCAAGTCAGTCCCATCACCTCTGTTATTTCAAAGTTATCTCCTCCATTTTAACCTGATCACTCAATCCTTTTATCAAATCATACGAACAAATTGTTCCACAAACTGTGCACCATAGCGGAGTGTAGGTAATCAGAATTGAATGCTTCATGTTTGCTTAAAAGCATCATTTACACGCTTGATAATCACTGTACTATAAGCTTTTTATTGAATTTGCTGCAGGCTTTCAGTCTCAAATCAAGAAAAAAGGAAACGAAAAGGAGAGATGGTGTTCAATATAATTGTAAAAAGCAGATGCTAGTCTTGTTGGATTATACCTCATAATACCATCACCTGCATCCAAATACATATTATTTGTATGAATTGAAAAGTATAACGGGAATGATACTGAATGTCTCCGCAGAGAATACGACAAGGCAATAAACTCTGCTGCAATTGTACACGCTTATACTGCTACGTACAAATGGAACAATGCGTGCATCTGCCCGACACTTTGGAATGCAATGATTCCATGAGGCGATGTATGATGAGTGTTAGTGAATAGCTGTATTCATATGAGTAACGTTTCTATAGCCTTGCATATTCATCCCCTGGCTTGTATAGCCTCGTGGAATAGACAGAGACAAATGGCAAAGAATAAACGAGCTGAAAAAGACACAGAAGACGGATGATTAGGAGAAAATCAATGCAATATTTGTGTTTATAAGGCGTTAAGATCAGGCAGTGTTTACGGCTCTTGACCTTAAGTGATTTTTATCGATCTGGCAGCTGGTTAAATAGTGTCGATTTCTTGAGAACCAGGCAATGCAATATCTGTTTATACATGCAACTTAACATGTATTAACTATTTTTCTTTTAATAAACCTAATACATTAATTAATTTCTCTTATATTCATAAAGGAATCTGAAATCTATAGAATCATCAAATGATGAAGACAACATGTATGATATATATTTCTTTTATTTGAAATCTGTTTTCAAAATAGAGAGAATGTCTTTATCACAGAAATCCAGATTTTGCCTTGAAGCAAATGACACATGATAGTTGAGCTTGTTAACGACGGAATCATTAGCCAATTATGTCAAATGAGATAATTGAAAACCTGGGGATAAAATTGTATATTATGAAGATAAGACGTTTGTTTCGTGAGAATTTCAAATATTTGTGAGTTTATAGTACAAAGTTGAGTGCCACTTGTCCGGACATGAATTGTTGGTATTTGATATAGTTTCTGTATCAATATTTAATTTGTAATTTGTAATGACAACAAGATGTTTACTTCTCTACTTATATTTCTTGCTTTGTGAATTAAACCCAGTAATAATCTAATAATCTTATGACTTCAATATTTTCTTGGTATAGTTCATTAAAAAAATTTGGACTGAAATGTAAAACTAATGGGAATGTTATAAAGGAAAACCTGAATGTATAGGTCTGATTGGAGCTGTAGCACAGAGCTGTCCACTACCCTCTGCAGTACAATCAAAAGTGTCCCGAAAGAACAGAAGCGCGCTGCCCGGGCTCATTACTGGGTCCATGGGAGGGGCGATCCATGATATCTGTGGTGATCAGGGGAACGGTACTAGTTCTAGTCTGATTGTCCTTATTTTTGTAATCATGGTGGGCCACTCATCAAATTTAACAACAATGATTAAGTGGGATTTTTTGAAGATTCTTGATTTACAGATTACAATCTTTGTCATAATACTTAGCACTTGTTTTATGCCATTTTACCACATTTCTATTGTATGAAAGTACTAAATATATTTTTATTGAAATTGAATGTTTCTTTCAAATTGATACAAAAAGACAACATATCTATGCAAATCAGACTTAAATAATTGAGAAAAACATGTTATTAGCTCTAGCTAATAGATTTCAAATTTTAAGAGTTTAAAATAAAAAGAATAAATAGCTGAAAATAATATTTTGTATTGCTGAATAAATTCTAATACTTCAATAGGATAATGGCGCAGTAAATCTTGCTTCTTGTCGCAACCATTACGCTTTATTTCTTATAAAAGAGAAGAGGTTGTCGAAACTGGCTAATAAGCTTCATCTATAGACAATCTGGATGGCATAATCCCCTCAAATGGATTATCCCTTTAATCTTAATCCATTTAAGATTCTTTGCTCAATATGTGAGTTCTCAATTTAGGTTTGGGCTGTCACTGTACTTTTATGTGTGTCTTTTGTGCAGAGCTTGGAATGGCTGATTATGTGATAAGGGCAGGCAACATTTGCATTGATAATGGTATTAGCTGCTTCATCAAATAATATTTTCAAGATGTGATTACTGAAAGCTTGAGAATTTTTACTTCTTAAATGTAGGTAGAACTAACACAGTGAAAAGTATGTTGGAACGTACAAATGAAATTGAGTTATCAATGAAAATCAGTGTTTTGAATTCCTCACAACTAAATTAATTCTCATTATCAAACACCTGGGAGAATATGAAACACAAAATTGACAAAATTGTCTTATTTTTCATGTCAATTCCTGAATTTTCTAAATTAGTTTAGGGTCAACCAAAACAAAAAAAATTCCCCAAAAAGGTCCACATGTTTAAAATCCGCACCCCCTTGCAAACATCCTGGCTACAGGCCTGCACTGAACTTAGTTATTAGTGAGAATAACCTTTAGGTTGTCTAGATTAGATTTATAATAATAGTTTGAAGTAAAATTTACTTTCTCCCAACTCACCATTCTAATAATGAACCAAGATTCCCAGCAGCCAATCAAGTAAAAGTATACACCACTATTCATGTATGATGCGTAACAATACTAGACCGATTGCATCACTCAACTAACTAGATTTGAATTTGTATGGAAATAAATTGCAATCAATTCTGTCCCACTTAAGAGATGCTACTTCTCTCAAAATCCCTGGTAGTAACTCGCTCGTTGGTATTCACAAAGGCATACCTCGGAGCTTGTTATTACGTCTCACACCACATAATCTTACTTACGCAACACCTTTTTGGAACATAGAATTGAGAAGCATCTCAATTACTGCATAACTTTGTTCTTATTGATCGAGTCGTGCCATACAACTTGCTTTCACCATGGTTTTGTGCACAAAAACATGGGTTTTAATCCCATCATCGCAAGGAGGAAATCGTTCTTGACTTGCAAGGAAAACAATTAGGAAGTTATACGATGTATCTGGTCTGCGCTTTCGCATGAGTTGGTGTGCTTTATGAGTGCACTTCATACATCCTATTACACCAATTACTAGTGACAAAAACCTGCACTTTAGAACTTGTTGTATTAAAGCAGGCTTTTCAATAATAGTCAGGATGGGGCTTCTGATATATTGCAACCTGCATCAATGATGTGATCATAGGTTTTAACACCCCTGAATTAATGAGAAACATTAAGAAGGCAAATTAAGGTGAGATGTGAGATGTAAATTGAAATTAAAATGAAGCAAAAACAAAAATAAAAGGAAAACAAAAAGGAGGGAAAGAGAAAAATTTAATGCAAGAAAGAGCATTAACTGGCTTACAGAGCTGGTCTAGTTATGATTATTCAGTTGTATTTACTAATACGTATTTGGTACAAAAGGGAGTAAAGAACCAACACAACATTACCAGATGACCAATGATAGGCAGCCAATCTTCCCCCTCAGGTTCCTAACTTGTCATGTATAAACAGCAATATTCAATTTATGACTGGCTAAACTCTCTGATGACACTCAATTGATATTGGCGTAAAAGTAACGCATTCCACCAGATCTGTAACAACAGAATAGCACGTCTTCTGAATCACAGTACTTAATTGTAAAGCATGCAATTAATTTTGCCGTCCTTCCATCATCCTCTACCAATACGCAATTCTCCATTTTATGCCATGTCTTAAAAGACGGGGAATATATTACAGCAATACGTTGAAAGTGTTAATGCATTTAAATTGGATAACACGACATCCAAATTGTGTACTTAGATTCATGAAACACCACCGTATACTTTTCTGATTTACTTGACAACTTACGAGTGGTGTTAAATGCTATAAAACGGTAAATTAAGGTTAACAATTCCTCACAGCGATATAGCTGATGGCATTTATTTCCAATCGTAATGAATGCACTCAAGTCTCTTTGTATATTGCACTTTTTTATAGACGGATAACTTTACCACCGATTGATCAAATTTTGCATTCAAAAGCTTGCTTAAAAACTCATATTGAAATAGACGGATCTAGCCAACACTAAAGTTATGGACTTGACAACAACTAAATTGATTTATCCAATAGAAATGGGATTGATAAGACTGGTGAAAAAGCTTTTAACTGACATACCACTGCATAATCGCAGGGGGGGGGGGGGGTGAATTATTGGCATGTGAGCATACATGGTCAGATAATATATCCTAAACATTATTTGAGAAAAAATACCCCTTTTTTGCAATTTTGCAACAAATGGACTTTTGAAAACAACATTTAATTGACTAAATGATACCTTGGATAACTTGGAGAAGGGCAGTATTAGACCCCTAAACATTATTTTAAGAAATTCCTAGTAAAAGCAACCTTTAAGTTCCCTGCATTTCCAGTTGTGGTTGATTGAGGGGTGACGTGTGGTCTAGCGGAAATCGGCAGGACTCATAAACGTGAGGTTGTGAGTTCGAGCCCCATCTCTGCTAACGTGTTGTGAACCTGGGCAAATCTTTTTATCACAATTGCCTTGTTGACCCAAGCTTTAAATGGGGAGTTACTAGGAATATTGACATTGAGCGCCTGAATAGGCAGCTGGCAGTATTCTAGTGGTAACAGAATAAATGTAAAGCGCTTTGATCAATTATGGAAAAGCGCTATATAAGCAGCAACATATTTATATTAGTGTGCCCCTCCCCAGGTTCATATTATAAGATGTCATCCAAACTGGGATGGAATAATACACAGTTGTTATGCTCTTTACAAAATGTTTGTGGTTGTCTGATGATGGGAAGTGATAAAAATGGAAATCTTTTTAAAGAATCTGACACAATATAAGAATGATTTGAGAACTTTTGACATAATAATAAGAGTGTCAACTTCCCTTTTGAACTAGTTATAGTGTTCTGTCGAGCAAATATTTCAAATAATTTTGAAATGAAAACCCATTTAAGTATCACACCTTTATGACAATTGGGAATCGGGGATGTGGCTTACATCTGCTAATGTGGTATCGATTCTTTCCTCCTTTTTGTACAAAATAGTGAAAACAAGTGGAAAATCTGAACTTTATCAAGACAGTTACTGTTCTTTCTCTTTTCTTTTATAAATTCTCTATCTCTCTCACTCTTTTTGTGTTCATTTGATTATTTTTTTATTATTATTTATTGATTTCTTTAATTTCAATTTGAGTGAAAAGCATCATTTCAAAAGAAGTATCTACAGTAGGTCAGCTTTTTGTCTTATGTGTTAAGCCTATGATCACATCATTGATTCAGGTTGCAATATATCAGTAGCTCCACCCTTGCAATTAATGAAAATCCTGCTTTGATACAGTAAATTTTAAGTGCAGGTTTTTGTCATTAGTAATTGGTGTAATAGGATGTATAAAGTGCACTCATGAAGCGCATCAACTCAGACCAGATATATCGTATAACTTCCTAATTGTTTTCCTTGCAAGTCAAGAATGATTTCCTCCTCACGATGATGGGATTAAAACCCATGTTTTGTGCACAAAACCCATGGTGAAAGCAAGTTGTATGGCACAACTCAATCAATAAGAACAAAGTTTTGCAGTAATTGAGATGCTTCTCAATTCTATGTTCCAAAAAGGTGTTGCTTAAGTTAGATTGTGCGGTGTAAGACGTAATAACAAGCTCCGAGGTATGTTGTTGTTAATACCAACGAGCGAGTTACTACCAGGGATTTTGAGAGAAGAGGTATCGCTTAAGTGGGACAGAATTGATTGTAATTTATTTCCATACAAATTCAAATTTAGTTAGTGAAGAGATGCGATCTATCTGGTATTGTTAGCAGTTGTACAATGAATCATTAAAAGTAGTTACCTTTTTTGTTCCAAAATACTTGATGATGACGACGACGTCAACGATGATGATGGTGATGATGACAGTGATGAAAATGGCAATTATGATAATGATAAAAAAACTGATGATGACAATGATGAGGTAACTGACAATGACCAAGATGAGGGTGTTAATGACAGTAAATGATGGCGGTGGTGTTGAATTTGGCAACAAAAATATTGATATAATATGAAAGTTAATATTATGACCATACAAGGTAAATCTGTTAATAGTAAAAAAAACTCAACTATTCAAGTCAAGATTGACACATGATTGGAATAGTAGGCCATAGATGTCCCACCTACACCCTTTTTCCTCCTCAGGTTTCATCTCAAAATCAAATGAAAATCTCAAAATTAGACTGACAACTATGCCACAAAGGCTCGGTCACTTTAATTGAATCTTACTTCTATTGTGCTGTTTTGCAACAATCTTCTTCATGTCCGGTCTATTTTGATTATTTGATGACACCAAAGTATCTTATTGAGTATCTTTATGAAGAGGGTTAGGATTGGGAAGGGGAGAGGTCAACAAAACACTTCATGCTCATGATGTGTTGTTAGATTTTTATTATTGATTTTTGTTCTCGAAACATGCTGAAGATGAACTAGACATGAACCGTTTTGTCAACTACCTAAAACTGCTATATATGCCACAATACGAATTAATTAGGTAATTAATTCAAATTATCCAAAATGTTGGGATTAAAAGTCCAAGATTTCTTTTATCCTGTATTCCAAACACTTCCAAAACTATTTGGACCTCTATTTCGACCTTAATGTATGGTTTTCAGGTTTACAAGAAAATGATGCATGTAACTTATGTCAATAAGGACTCTCCATGAAATATAGTTAGTTGATCAAATAGGCAGGCAAGTTCTAAAATGATAGTATCCCCCCCCCCCAGTACTCTTTAACCAATTGCATAATTCCACTAAAAAGATGACACAGCTATACTAAATCTATAGACTATTGCCAATACGTCAAGTCCATTACTGCAACCCCATTTAATACCAAAAGATGATTTAATCTGTTATTGGACTTCACCATCAAGTTTTCCAAGATGTCGACCATTTAGACAGCCCACCTCTTCTCATTCTTTCAAAAAAGGCATCACTCTCTCTGTGTTCTTAATTGAATTTGGACACATTTTAGGACATTGACAGGATTAAATTATTAAAACATGGTCTTTAAAAAAATAAAGGGTGAAGTTTGATATGGAAAAAGAGGAAGCTTTTCAATTTAATCACTGCAAATGTCAAGAGACTGATGCAATTTTATGATGAAATTGTGAGGAAATGGTCTGAAAGGCACCTGTTATTTGACACACCATTGGAAAAGAAGCAATCTCTTCTATTAAATAAAGTGGGGTGTATCAGGACTGAAAAGAAGTGGAGTTTAGATTAAGGTATGAATTGATTTATATGTAGGACCAGTAAAGAAAGATCTTCAACTCTCCTCATGACATAAATGGTAAAAATCGAATACTTTGCGACACTTTTGTGAACATGAGTGTGTAGCCAGGCCAAGTCATGTGTAGAGTTGGACCCTGAAGAAAAATAGGGGGATAGGATAAATATTGTCAGAAAAATAGAGAATGGGAGGTTAAGAGAGTTCAGTGTTAGGAAAAGAAACTAAGAAAATACACTGTAATTTCTGGTGTGCCAGGTTCACAAAAAATGGTTTCCTTCAAAAATTATATCCTTGTCACACATCAACTTGTTAAACATGATAATGATCTGATTCTAAATTTAAATATTTTATTACTTCCAAGACTATTCAAATCCCATTTATAGGTCACTTTATTGACCAAATAGACCTATTACAATATTGAAAGTAATGATATAAGTCCATAACACAACCAAGTTCAAAGTCACACTCTAATTGATTTATATGAAAGTAAAACGGTGTACAATAATATGACCCGCAGGCGATGACTTTATACATATGAAAATGGACATAAATGGTATTAATAAAGTGTCAATACACTGATTGTATGCAAGGGGCTAACTCAATTTTATTTTATGAATGGAATCGGTTACAATGTAAAGCGATGAATGGGCCGTGTTTAGTTACAATGGTTTGCATTCAACGTAATTTGGATAAGTGACTGTCCGAGTGTTTTTATCGTATCGAAGCCGGGGATTAACACTTTCAGAGGGGCTCTCCATGTACTGGGTCTTTTTATGAGTGGAGCAGAATTGGTTACAATGTAAAGCGAACAATGGGCCGGGTTTATCTAAAATGGTTTGCATTCAACATAATTTATCTAAATGACCGAAAAACCATTTTTATCCTATGGAAGTCAGGGATTAACACTTTTTGTTAGAAATGGGTCAAGTTTAGTTTCAATGTATTGTATTTAAATAATTTGGATAAGTGACTGCAAAACCATTTTTTATGCTGCAGAAATAAGGGATTGGCATTTTTCAATTGCAGATACCGAAATAACAGACTTTATAAAATGAGTCGCAGGAGGTTCTAGTATAGGAAATACCTGCAATTCATTAGGAAGTATAATAAGTCTACTGGACTGTCAGTAGACTTTTTTGATTGCCTAAAGCTCAATGACTACTCATTTGTTTCTGTCAAATACCCAATGATTTAGATTTTTTCCCTTGTAACATCATATATTTTTGGAAAAGACCTACTTGAAGTAAAATTATGGGTGCACTTATTTGTCCCATTATAAATCCTGTTTCTTTGGCCTGGGTCTTTGTTACATTCCCATCCCGGGATTCCCATAACAAAAGACAAAGTATACCAAACTCTACAAAGTAACATCAATGCTTTTATATCTACATTTTTTTGTTCCTATTCTAAAGATGATTATTAATTCACTATTATATTACATTTCCATTCAATTGTATAATTTTCATCTCAACAAAAACCACCGAAATTCAGCATAACAGATCAAACAAATAAAATCCTTTAATTTGTTTTACCATTCTAAATGAACTCGGTAATCTATGCCATTTAGCTGTAACTCATTAGCACCATCCCATGTACAAAACCTAATCTACCCACATAGATCTGTAAAAATGGGTCAGAATGGTTTCAACAAATATGTTAAAATACACTAGAAATGTTATCAAAAGAGCATTAGTAAGTCAAATCAAGCCATTTGCAAAAATCCCCCATTATGGTCACATTAGCAAATTTGTACCAGACTTTTTAGGATCCGTAAATAGTGAGTTAATAGCAAGAGAGTTTCTATTAATAACAGAGGCTTGGTGATGAAAAATCAATACACCACAAAATTTTCTTTGATGTCAAATGTTTGGGAAGTTTTCAACACCAAGCATCCGTTATTGATTAGAAGATGCATTGGAATTAATGTAATAACAAAGACTTGTTGCACCAAATGTTTGATAGCTCAAAAGAACTATATTTTGACCCTAATTTTAATTTGACCCTAATTTTTTCTTTTCTCTCTATGTACAGCGCACTGTGACTTTCTGTGTAGTGCGCTTTACAAAAGTGGGTTATTATTATCATTATTATTATTTATTCCTCCAATTCACTCTCTACTTGGAAAAACAACAAATCATGGTTGCATACAAAAATAGTTTGCTTTCTCTAATAACGAACTTCAAATCAAAGCTCTGTACGAGAGCTATAAACTCACCATCAGGATTTAATGTCAAAATATGTAACTTTGGAGGATAACTCACATAAACAACTTAGCTTTATACCATACCTCTCTTTGTCTTAACTCAGCGAAAACCTATTCCCTAAATTTTAAAGTACAGCTGTTTTTCTCTAATTCATTCTCATTAGTAATAATCTACATCTGCAATTCACAGTTACATGTTATCTTTTTATTATTTATTTCAATTTTATTTTTTACTCAAATAGTTTTTATTATGATATTCTATGTAATCTGTGCTAAAGACCTTTAGGATTTTCATATTTCTGTAAATGTCTCTGAATGGTGCTGCATAGATCAGAGGGATTTCCGTGTTTGTGTGAATGTTTACTGTTGAACTTTAGAAGTTACAAAAGGGATTGAACAACTGCCTGTGTTCACCTTTTGTTGAAAACTTAGGTAAGGGAGTTGAAGGGGGAAACTAATTTTTGTTGGCCTAGACAGCGGCGGCATCACAGGGGGAGAGATGGGGTGTGTGCAACTACCCCCTTTTGGATTCCTAGAAAAAGATATAAAAAGGGAAGGGAAAAGGCAAAAGCAAAATGAAAGAGAGGACCATGAAAAACTGGGAAGAAATGTTTTTAAAATCTTTTTAAATGTTACTTTGTATCAATATTTTGTTGAGAAATTGATAATGAAATCATTAAGAGTCATGATTGTGAGACCTTTTTTTTTTTTTGCTTGATAGTTTTTAAAAGCTACGTCAAAGAGAGAAAAAACTGGATTTTGACATGGAAAAACATGTTACTTAAAATAGATAGCTAACTAAGACTTAAAAATTACCCATATTTCAAAAACGAAAAAGCCTAAACGTCAGAAAAACCTCACGGACAGACGTGAATCAATGAAATATTGTATTAAAAGACTAATCGCTTACTTGAAACATCAAATTTTCCCGCATTTACTTCATAATTACTAACTGAAATCAAGCTGTGCAGCGCCAGGAAACATCAAAATTGGCCAAATTGGTCTAGCCACCAGATTCACCGATTTTCAAGTAGGGGTGTTTTTGCGATGTTTTTTAAACATCAATGTTTTTGGAACTTGAATGTATAAGATATCGGCGATTGTACTTTTGGCAGAGTTTTCGTGTTATCTTTTGATACAGTACAGTAGGGATATGGTCACTTGCTTCTGGCTTAAGCAGATTTTGTACTATTTCTTTCATGTTAAACATGAAAAATACATGATAAAACAATTAGGGAAAAGTTGGGGTTTTAAGTTCCTTTCGAGTTACGCGGTTTTACGGGTTATGCATTTTCATGTTACTGAGTTTCCACTGTATAACTTAATCCTACAAGTTGATACAAGTTTTAAGCCAATCCTGATGCGGCTGATCCTGTCTTGATTTTGTAGCCCTCAAGTTGGCATCTGTTCCTCTCATGTCAAAACTAGATTTTTCACAAAATTTGATCAAAAAATTCTTGAATAGAATGATGAATAAATGCGGCCTTTTCATGCCATGTTTTCCTCCTTCCTCTTACATAGTCGTTTTTTGTCCTCTTTTCATCTGTCGACAGCGTCACACTTCCGCAATTGAACATTATGGCTCTTGTAAACATTGTATGTTCGTCAACAGAGTACAGCTACACACTATACAACGTTCACCATCAGTCAATTATTTGTGAACTTTTTGTCAGCCTTTCAAAAGCTTTATTAAGTGAACTGTTGATGACAAGTTTTGTAGTACAGTTATTCTGCGGTGTTAGTATATAAATAGTATATTCTTTCTGTGGTGTTAACATGTGTCAGTGTATCTGTATAGATTTGACATGAGTTCATTATCCAATCAAAAGATAACATAAGAGGGAGACTGCCACTATGCTTTTGTACGTGTTAATGTTGCCCTTAAGGATGAATCAAGTTTTATTGTTCAGTTTCAAATATGTAGGAAAGTTGAATGGAGAAAGCGGGGACCTGAATAGTGACAAGGAGACAGCAGTTTGAAGTGAAGTTGTCAAAAGGTTTTATTTATTATCTATATGGTGTTTCACTTTACATGAATTATTTGTAGCTGCACTTCAACATTTTATAAGCCGTGTTATTTGAAATGACAGTTTTACATTTGTCTCATGAGTTTATGTTGATGTTCTCTGAATGGATCAGAATATGTTGGAGTTGACATACGATTTTGGAATAGTATTAGCAAGCTGGACCTCAACACTAATGGTTCCAAACTTTGGAATAATTTTCCACACATTCGAATACTTCCAGTTGTCATTAACTTCAAAACTCAGTATTGCTCATACTATACACAATGCATTTTGTTGTTTCAAATATATTTGGTTTTGATCTACTGAAGATATAATGAATAGTTTGGTCAAGACACCTTAAAGCAAGTTGGTATCTACTGAAGATACAATGAATACTTTAATTAGGACACCTTAAAATCACGTTTATATCTACTTAAGATCTGAAGATACAATGTCCCAAAATGTATATGCTTCTTTATTGCCAGATGACCCACTCTACAGTAAATTGATTAAAACTTTGAAAAGTGAATGGCAACATATTTCATCATGAGATGAATTGGACTGAAATAAATAAATGTCAGTAATCCAATTTCCATTGAACCTATAAAGCTCATGATTTAAGTATTACTGTGGGTCATTTTGAGTTAAAACAAATGCTTGTATTTGCCAAGACTGCAATCAACACAATGAGGAGTTTAATACTGATCTGGGCTAGGGTAGCTCTGAGGAGCTTGATTTTAATTTCAAAATATGATTGGTTTGAGAAATACCAGGTTTAGGCCCAGAAATACTAGGTCTACATTGAATGAGATTTTAGTAAATTTAAAAATGATAACAGTTGGTCTTCAGACAATTCTATATAAAGCAGTTGTTCTATACAGAGTTCTATCCTCCCCGAGTTCAACCCGGAGTAAAAAATCAATTGATACAAAATCTTAGGGTCAGTATTTAGAAGAGCCAGATAGTAATGGTATAGAAAGGGTAGTATTACAAAAGTATTTTCAGTTTATTTTCAGCTCTGAACCAGAGCTAGGCGAGGGGAGAATCCAATACAGTACACAGATGCAGTCCTCAAATTATGAAAAGGAGAAAAACACTGTAAAGAGATTTACTTAAAGATGATTAGTTATAATCTGCAAAGAGTTTGCCTAATTTTGTTCCATTCTGATGGGATTCTAACCCTTTTTGATTGCTAAATCATTCTCCCAGATTTGCATTGGTAAAAGATATCACAAAAATCAAGATGTGTTTTTTCCACTTGCAGTTCCCCATTTTGCACAGAAATCTCTAAAGTTCGGCAGAAAATCAGCGGCATTTTAATTTTTAAAAGTATCAATAAAACATTTTTAAAATGATTTCATAAAAGTTTGTTGAAATAGCTTTGACAGAGTAAATGTTATTTTAGAATGCTTTTAAAACATCAAATCAGCTCCTCTAATGCTCTAAACAGTCAATACAAACTAATCTCAAACTTCAGTGGTTGATGCCTTATTTGATTTGCCCAAATTTATATACTTATTCCATGTATTTTTGTATTTTTGATATTTATCCAAAAATTGAGCAGTTACCACCAGAATATGTGTAAATATGAATGTTATACCTAAGAAATATTAGCAGCGCAACGTAACAAATCATTCCAAATCAACTTTACAAATAAATGTGTCTGTGTTAAAAAGCTAACTGTGATAATATTTATGTTGAGATATCCTTCTAAAGTGGAATCTTCATGATGACAGTTTATTTCTTGTTCGAATACTTTGACATGACATTTTGTCATGTTATTTTGAGATGTTACCACAGCTCTATAATTTGTTAAAATGGATGCAAAGGCATGTCTTTGTGATGTGTAAGTTAAGAGGAGCATGGGGTAATTTCCCCTAATTGGATGATGCTTTGAAAGTTTTATGTATATCTTGTATTTTATAAGCATTTAAGATGTTTTATTGTTAGTAACCTTAGTAAAATTTGAACAAGATTGTAACAAAATATCTCAGTTTTTGTATGTAATGTCTCACTTCATCTTCTAACACTCTCCTTAATTATTTTATAAGGAAAAGGACACAATTTCTAGAGGAGAAAAGCTCAGTTAAGTTATTCTGTATATAAAATACTTTCATTTGATACCAAATTTAATGTTTGTATATAATGATCCCTTCAAAGCACTTTTTCAATGATTTCGGTCGAAATTTTCAACAGGCACTTGGATCTGTCATACCCACCCCTTTCAAGTAATGGTTCCTGCAAATATTTTCATACAAAACTTTATGACCAACCACTGTAAACCAAGTCGATCCCATCACTTCTGTTATTTCCAAGTTATCTCCTCCATTTTAACCTGATTTACTCTATCCTTGTTATCAAATCTTAAGAGCAAATTGTACTATAAATTGTGCACCATAGTGAAGTGTAGATAATCAGAACTGAATGCTTCATGTTTGCTTAAAAGCATCATTTACACGCTTGATAATCATTGTACTATAAGCTTTTTATTGAATTTGCTACAGGATTTCAGTCTCAAATCAAGAAATAAGAAAAGAAATAAGGAGAGATGGTTTTCAAAATAATTGTAAAAAGCAGATGCTAGTCTTGTTGGATTATACCTCATAATACCATCACCTGCATCCAAACACATATTATTTGTGCGAATTGAAAAGTACAACGAGAATGATACTGAATGTCTCCGCAGAGAATACGACAAGGCAATAAACTGTGCTTCAATTGTACACGGCTATACTGCTACGTACAAATGGAACAATGCGCGCATCTGCCCGACACTTTGGAATGCAATGATTCCATGAGGCGATGTATGATGAGTGTTAGTGAATAGCTGTATTCATATGAGTAACGTTTCTATAGCCCTGCGTATTCATCCCCTGGCTTGTATAGCCTCGTTGAATAGACAGAGACAAATGACATAGAAGAAACAAGCTGAAAAAGACACAGAAAACGGATGATTGAGCTGGGACTAGGAGGAAACCAATGCAATATCTGTGTTTATAAGGCGTTAAGATCAGGCAGTGTTTACGGCTCTCGACCTTAAGTGATTTTTATCGATCTGGCAGCTGGTTAAATAGTGTCAATTTCTTGAGAACCAGGCACTGCAATATCTGTTTATACATGCAACTTTCCGTGTATTAACTATTTTTTTTTTAATAAACCTAATACATTAATCAATTTCTGTTATATTCATCAAGGAAATTAAAATCTAAAGAATCATCAAATGATTAAGACAACACACATGATATATTTCTTTTATTTTAGTTCTGTTTTCAAAATAGAGAGAATGTCTATTACAGAAATCCAGATTTTGCCTGGAAGCAAATGACACATGATAGTTGAGCCTGTTAACAACTGAATCATTAGCTATGAAGATAAGATGTTTGTTTCTGCTAATTTTTGTAATCTTGGTGGGCCATTCATCAAGTTTAACAACAATGATTGAGTGAAATTTTTTGAAAATTCTTGATTTATAGATTACAATCTGT
The DNA here is from genome assembly GCA_000969725.1 of Ophiothrix spiculata. Lineage (NCBI taxonomy): Eukaryota > Metazoa > Echinodermata > Ophiuroidea > Amphilepidida > Ophiotrichidae > Ophiothrix > Ophiothrix spiculata. The sequence goes on along the minus strand of JXSR01S065379.1, from coordinate 86,778 downwards.
GTCATAATAGTTAGCACTTGTTTTGTGCCATTTTAC
>JXSR01S065379.1:46406-77952 GCA_000969725.1 Ophiothrix spiculata | reverse complement strand
GTCTCTTTGTTTCATTTGGTATGAAAATAAAAAATATTCAAACTACCCACATTTTCAGGAGCCAGAATTCATCCAAATTGCAATTAATTTCGCATGATTGAATATTAGTGTGCCCTGGCCATTACATATGTATCTGTACCGCTGACCCGGGCCAAACAGGTTTTTTTTTTATTTCTGTCGCCTTATGGCCATTTACCAACAAAAATTACAATTAGTCAATCTTATAAAAATAACCAATTTTTTCCGTACCCTGATCACTGAATGAACCTTTAAGGGGTTTTCTCTGAGATGCAGTTATGTACTTTTTGAAATTCCTGTATCTCAAAAAGAGCACGGTGATCTATATTTTTTATTTTAGAATCGTTATCAGCACAAATAAATCTACCAAATACTAAATTTTAAAGAAAATAAATGGAGTATTTGCATCTCAGCGAAAATCCCTTAAATCGCGCTGACAGTTTTCTATCTTCAACTTGTCACCTCCATGTGACACAATAATGCTTGAAACCAATGATAAATGAATTGAAGAAATATATTTTTAATTTCTTTTAGTCCAGTCTAGTTTGGATCTTGAGAAATCTCGATTTGAGAGTATCTTTATTTAAGCCATACTGAAAGTAGTTGAAATCTTTATAATGATAAAAGAATTGAAGAAATATATTTGAATTTCTTTCAGTTCAGTCTAGTTTGGAACTTGAGAAATCTTGATTTGAGAGTATACTGAAAGTATTTGAAATCTTTATATCTGCCTGCAACTTATTAATATTATGTCAAACAATATATTGAAACAAGAGATAAAAATAAATGAGAAAACTTATTGTTTGAATTTACAACCCTAGATTTAGGGGAAAGAAAAAATAATTCTTGCATATGATACTGAGAGAAAATAAACAATTATTCTATAACCGTATAAACGAGAATGATACTTCATGTATTATATATTGGAGAACTAATGATAACATTATTTAAAATCATTCTTTATGTTTCAAATCAGTTTTATTATTTCTTTAAACAACACTTAAGTTTGATAAATTAGAGTTGCAAAATCATGGTTCACAAATGTGTTGCACTCTACTCAAATCATTATGTGGCAAATGCCTTGCAAAAACCCCTTAGTGTAACAAACCTATGACCAAGCTATTCATCTCTCACTGTCTGCAGACACTGCCTGCCTGCCTGCCTGCCACTCTCGGGCTTTGCTCTCACTCACTGCCAATATAGCGACCCATATTGCTTACAAAAAGGTAATAGCCAAGTCAATAGTTAGCCTGTAAGTTGCTTTTATATTGGCTTTGAAGAATAGCATGGAATGGAATGGAATATAATAGAACAGAATAAATATATATTGTTGTAAGAATACAACAATATGGAATAAAAAATATAATATACTCTCTAAATGTAAAAAGAGTGAAAAAACGAGTGAATGCAAATTCACTCGAAAAAGAGTGAAATGAGAAAAAAAAGTGAGATTTTTCACTCGAAAAAGAGTGAAAAAAGAGTGAGAGTGAAGACGAGTGGTCACCACTCGAAAAAGTATTGTCCTTCGTTTAACTCTTTAAAGAGTGGACATTCACTCCTTTTCGAGTGAATATTCCACAATTTTACTCGTTCTACTAAATATTCACTTGAAAAGGAGTGAAGTTCACTCTCAGCGAGTGAATGTCCACTCTTTAAATAGTTAAACGAAGGACAATACTTTTTCGAGTGGTGTCCACTCGTCTTCACTCTCACTCTTTTTCGAGTGAAAAATCTCACTTTTTTTTCTCATTTCACTCTTTTTTGAGTGGATAACAGCTGTTTTTGAGTGGTTTTCACTCTTTTTCGAGTGAATTTGCATTCACTCGTTTTTTCACTCTTTTTACATTTAGAGAGTACAGAGAGCAGAGCTAGAAAAGTCACAAACATTTTGCAAGATTCAAGATGAACAGAATAGTACCAAAACAGATTGGATTCATTTAAGAATAGATCTAGAACAGATTAGAAGAATGAACTTGAATAGAATTGATAAATAAAAAAGGATAACAATATGAACAGAGCAGAAAGTTTAAAATAGAATAGAAATGAAATAACATTAATCGAACCAGATTAGTATCGAATCAAATGAAAAAAACAGCAACAATTGAATTGACTTAATAAATTAACACAATAACAAACCAAATTCTAATTTGTTCAATTTGATGAATTAAGTTAGGTGGAAAAAGATCAATCTTACAACATAACATTGTAAATTTGCCTACATTTTTTGCAAACTACCATTGGTACCACCAGTTACAATGACTTTGTAAAATAATTGATTTATTTTATATAGAATTGCTCCATACTTTTCTCTCTACTTCTTAATTAAAGACTTTCATTATTACAGGAAGGGGGCAGAGACTCCTCTTACACAATAATTAGCGGTATGAGTTGGAAAATGATGCTATTGTGAACTTCAATCCAAGTCACAATTGGGGATAGTCACACTACTACAAAACATGAAAGCACTCCCTCTTTAGTTTGTTACAAGATGCCGAGTTGACAAGACATTTCCACCACTGAAAATCTGTGCTACCGCATATTTGCAGTGATTAGATACCGTCAATATGCGGAAGGCTTGAATCTTGGAATTGTTTGAGAGGAAAAAGTACATTTAACTCCTGTGCAAAATTTGATTCTCACTATGATTGCAATCCTAACCTTATGGAATTTTTTTAAGTGGAAAAGTATACTTTAGTTTCCATTAAGAATTTGATACCAACTCTTATTCTCATCCTAAACTTACACCCTAACCCTAAAATTAAAGCTTACTGGCTTTATGTCATACTTTTCATTTCCAGTAAGTACACTTGGTCTGTTGGGCTCAATTTTTATGTTTAACAAACTAAAATTCTTCCATTACTGTTAATGCACCTATCACTTGTAACTCCGGCCCCCGGGTACCCGGGCGCTAGCGGGGAATGTGCCTGAGCTCGTTCATCACAATTTGACGAGTCCCCGCCTAACACTCCGCCGACTTCTCCGTAGGGCGGGGCATCCTCAAATCTGAGTCACCGACGAAGTCCCGACTCCCGGCCCCATACCACAGGGAAAGGGCTCAAATTTCATAGATTTACGTCCCGGTCAAATTCCCCGCCTAAATGGTCACCATCGAGCCACTGCCGCATCCCCGCACGCGTCAGGTGGGGACATCAGCATGCACAACTTCCCCGCACGAGCATGACGAGTTCCCCGCTAGTGCCGAGGTACCTGGCAGCCGGAATTACAAGTGATAGTTGCATAACTTCAAAGTGTTCTTTAGTGGTACCCCACCCTAAATTACTATTTGCTGAAAATTATAAAAATCAAATAACACAAAAAAAAACCACACCATTTTTAAAATTAAAATCACCAAAATGCAACATGTGGCATGTTTTTTTTACATCAAATCATTTGTTTTTCTTTTTTCAGTTTTTTATTTCCTTTCCAGTTGAATTATGATTTAGTTAGTGTTATACATCAAATTGGAATACTTACTATAATGCAAGGTGCAAAAATTTGATGGGATCATCTGAGCCACATGCATGTAAGTGCATCATACCTTTAAGAGTTTTATTACTGAAATTGTATTATGGTACATGAACCTTCAGGCTTGGCGTCCAAAGACATTCGCTCGCCCGAGTGACATTCACTCACCCTACCAAGAAAACTTCGCTCCAACAGGAAGCGAAATTTTGCATAACAAATTTCACGACATTCGCTCACTTCAGATTGAATTGGAGCGAAGTTCGCTTCGAACATTAATTGGGTTTGTTTATTCAATAATCATAACACTACAAGGTGTGAGAGTGACATTCACTTTCATCGACTGAAACGATGTTCGCACAATGAGAGTGACATTCGCTCTCCATTTTAGCAAATACATCAGAGTGAATATCAAGAACGGATGTCACTCGGCCAAACGAATGTCTTTGGATGCCAAGCCTTACCATACTAAACATACCAAAACAGCTTGGAAGGAAATCAAGAACACAGATTAAGTCCAATTATATGTCGCAGATGTGAGATAGTAAAGAACATGGCATTGATGTTTAGGCAATGCCCACGCAGTGGCTTGGTATTGCTTGCTGTCAAATCAGGGTTCGCCATGCAGGTTGCAGGTTCAAATCCCACCTTGGACATAGCAAAAATTTGAATTTTTTATATTGGACTTTTCCAGAAGATAGCTTTTAACAAAAAATGGGTTAGGGGTTAAGAGAAGTCAGTCCAATTGCTTTAACATTTGTTATAAACTTATTTGAGATTTTGGTGCTAAAACATTGCTCATATTTTTCTCACAACCCATGTGAAATTTTAAGGATGCAATATTCTTGATTAAGATGGTATAATGATTTTTTCCTTATTTTAATCTTATTTTCAGGTAATTTTATTTTACATTAAAAAAACCTATGGAATATCTCTTTCAATTGAGTGCGCAAAACAGAATATTATTTTTGTTGTCTAGTATTATTCTACTATCTTTTACCACCAACAATATAATTGTTATGGTATATTGGAGTGTATTTTTGCAGTACTCAATGACAATGTAAAGCGTTTCATACCAATTATATAAGTTAGATGCTGTTGTTCCACTATAATGTGCAAACTGCCATTTCTCTCATAATGTCCATTATTGAAACTATTTCCCTTTACTTTAACATGTTATATTAACACCTTTATTACCATAAAAAAGCCACAAGAATACTAAACCAGGAGAAAATGGTATACGCTTTTGTAAGTATTTTCTTTGCAAATCAGCTATATCAACACCAGTCAACATCAAGACTAGCCTATTTTTATCGAATACAATCTACTTAGAAAGAAATCCATATAATACTACTATACTAGGTTTGAAGCCTTTATTACATCAGCACATTTTTACACGGCCAGGAAAACTCTTAGTCTTACTCAGCTCTCATATGGCTAATTCCATGATCTTGTATCACATACATGAATTTTTCAAGTTCAATTCTGACATAAAAGTAATACCTGAGTTGAAAGTAAACAAACCAAGGTACCAGGAACTACTTTTGTTTTTTCCATAAAGCAAATAGAACTTATTTTATGACTGGTATAAGTTGGATGTTGCCTTAGTAACATTTTACCCTCAAATTTGCACCAACAATTGATTTGGTACTGAAACAGAGAAAAACATCTCAGATTTTTCCTAGTTAGTGTATAAGAAGCATCAGTGTCTGTGCTCCATAGTACAATCATGTTTTAGTAATAAATGTTAATCAGTAGCCGAGTAGTGTGTTGTTAGAATTTGCCGTTTTCAGATGCCACGCCTGTCACAAAAAACATGAAAAGTTTTTGCTGTGTTTTATTAGAAGGTCATGTTTTGGTGAAACATCAATATCTATCGTCTATCATGGAGTCTTAATCTGCAAAGCAATATACAAATATTCAGTGATTGCTTATTTCTCCACTATTACATCTCAAAATCGGTCACGCCTGTCACGATTCTACCCTATATATGTGGTCACGCCTGTCACATTTTGTTTTTCACTATTTCTAGCTCTGGGAAGTTATTGAACTAAAATTAAAATGAAGAATAACAACAATAATAACATTATTAGCCTTCTCACCAATATATCTGATATAATTGTAGTGTATAATTCAGAAGAAAGGTAACTTGCATCTACATGTACAAAAGTAGAGTAGTTGCCACCTCGAAAAATTTTAAATCACCATTTTGAAAAATTTATGCATGATATGGACTTTAAACTTACAGGACATGTTAGAATTGTCGGAAAAGGTATACTTTAGGTCCCATCAAAAACTATACCCTAACCCTAACCCTAAACCCTAACCCTAAAACTAACCCTAACCCTAATCCTACACCCTAACCCTAACCCTAAATTAACCCTAACCCTAACACTAACCCTAAACCCTAACCCTAAAATTATGGATGGGACCTAAAGTACACTTGGTCCGAATTGTCGATTCCTTCATTTATTAGCAAAAACACGAGACGAAAATTGGACATTCAGAATTTTAATAACAATTTTATTTTGAAAAAGTGGCCAATTTTTGCCAAGAGTCAATTTATTTTCAGCACGGAAATACTTTGTGACATCATAAGACGAGGGTTAAGAAGTCAGAATTTTTTGAATTATGTATATAGAGTTTATTATCGATAAAACAATTATGCTCAGACTCTTTGAATTGGAATTTTCTTGTAAAATCGGAAAGGAGTAATATACGAGAGCCATAATGTGTTACATTTTTTTAAAAGGAGTACATCCGAGAAATTTATGTAAGTTTTACTACTTAAGATACTACTTAAGGACATTACCGGTTGCTATCTGTTGAAAATAAATCATAATCATAAATAAAGAAGTTATTTAACAACAGATTCCTTGCTAAAATCAATTTTTTATTACGTGTGCACAAATGTCACGCCTGTCACGTCACGAAATAATTTAGCCTGTATTCTCCAAGTTAAGAGCTACAGCTCCAAAAGTGAAATGCTTCCTGATTGTTTCCCCCAAGGAGATATGCTGCAACATAAAGAAGAATCAAATCTCCCACGGGAAAGAGATAGAATTCAGCATTGAACCCCATTTTGGAAAAGGCAGTGTCAGTTTGTCTGTCACGCACACTTTGTGTCCCCCTTTCAAAGACAGTGATTGAGTTAGATAAGTTTTTCACTTTTTGCATCCAATATGGAATATTGACTATGATATATAGGGATGTTTCCGTAGTATTACCCGTGGATAAAATTTACCAGCTATTCTTAGTAAAAAACGTTCATACAAAAGTCACGCCTGTCACGATGGAATTAGCCATTATGTAAATATTTAATGTGATGTGTTCTAAAATATGTTCAAATTTTAAGTACACATTTTTACCAAATTTATACTTCTTTCATGTTCCCACTTTAAAAATGCCTCATCAAAACTTTCAGAATTTAAATATGATCTTAGATAATATATGACCATCCATCACAAACAAACCTTCATTAAAGTTGACACATTTTATTTTGAGCTTCAGCACAAATACACAATTAGACATTCAAGTCATATTTTGTTAAAATTTTAACTTTTGTAGATTTCATATGCCTTGAAAAAATGAAAACATTTTAACTGCAGACAAATTGGAAATATGTACAAAATAAAAAGCTTAATGCAAGTGTTCTTGATTGTATGCATGATGACAAGTTATGTTACAACGAACCATAACTCCATCTCTATGAATGTGAAACAAGTACAGTATCATTTAAGGTTTAATAAGATATGTTCTTTTGAATCTGCAATATCGACTCTGACATTGAGTTCACGGAATAACTTAAAAACATGGGCCTGGAAATGCGTGCAAAGTAGGATTGCTAACCACAACATGAAGGCGCTCCTTTTTTGTATCAGAAAAATGATTTAAAAGCATTTTGCTTTCATTATAATTGTATTTTAGCACATATGTAGACAGACAAATGAAATTCAACTTGCTCACTTACACCCTGGTCACATAAGGCACAAGAAGCCGCAACGCCGGTATGACATCAGTATGACACCGGTGAATGATTGCGATGCCCGGTCGGACACCACCGCTGGTTATATGACCATAACTGAAGACATCGTATACAAACCGCTAGGTTTTAACTCAGAATTAAATTCTTGCGGCATTCTTTCGGCATGCTTCCGGCGTCTCTACGGCTCACGGAAACTATCCGGTGTCCGATCGGCGTCTCCTGAATTGACGCTGTAAACACATCATAACCTTGCCGCAAGGTTATGTGACCAGGGTATCAGTTCCAATCACACTACACTTTCAAACTTAACCACCAAGGGAAGTTCCGTACCCATCTCATACTTTTCATATCAATCCTCTATAAGAGCATAGTTATATACCATCAAAATCACAATGGAAATAAAACAAAAATATGTGGAACAATACCGCTCAGAGGCAAAACGAAGCTGAAATCAGCTTGACCATAATGGAAAATTGAACTTGAACAATGGCCTATTGAAGATCAAATATACGACTTGAATACGGCTAATGAAACTGAATCTTGATACCATTCAACTAATCACAATGCCTATTCTTTGCTAGACACATAAAAGCATTGAAAAGGGACGAGATTTTGTGAGATTATCAACGTCATAAACTCTATTGAAGGAGGCGGGTTGGTCTTTATGCGGCAGATGTCACCTCGACAAAAGCGTTTTGGATCACAATTGTATAGAATTAAATATACACCAAGACAGAGTAAACAGTATAGAAGCTTTTAGATAACTTAAGTTAACTTGTTCAATTCATTTTAATCCTATTGAAAGCCTGTCATACAAAAAGCCAAAAGCCTGTCATATAAAAAGGCATGTATAGTCAAACAGGGCTACTGATAGTAGATTTTGAGTGGCTTTTTGCATTATTAATTAAATAGTGGATTGTGTGTACATTGTGCGTTGCGTGCTTTATATATGGGTGTATGATAAGGAACAAGCAGATGCTATTGGAGCTTTTTGGGGTATTGTATTACGAAAATGTGTGAAAATAAACTTGGGAGGGAACCTTTTAAGTTTGGTTGACTATGGGAGTGACGTTTTGGTCAAAAGGTCAGGACCAGAGCTAGGCCAAAACACATGTCCACTCATTGTTCTACTCATTGCTTTTTAGATAGACTGAGCTGAATTTATTCAATATTCTTACCCTTATGAAAATGTAACCAAAAAAACGATCCAATACATGCTCGTTCATTCAGCTCGTATGTGAACGTATTGTGCACATCTTTGCTCATTTGACTCAAGAGCTCCGTTACATAATAGCGCATAATTAAATTCTAAACTTCAAGCTTGTTTAAGATCATAATTTTGAGCAAAACCAATTGCGAGCTCAAGCTCACATTTTTTACAAGCTTGATAAAAAAATTAGCAAATACATCCTTGCTCATAATTATGTTCATAAATTTACAAGCTTGTTTGGAGCGCATAATCATGATAAAATACAAGCTCGTTACGAGCGCGTTTTGTTTCAATTGCGAGTACGTTTTGTTTCAAATACGAGTAGGTAACACGCTCATTGCAATTTGCGTGTTATGAGCTTTGATTTTTTTTAGAAGATTTTTGTAGCTCATACTAAGAAATACAAAAATCAACGAAGCAGAACATAAAATAAAATGTCACAAAAAGTGAACCATTTTAACATGTAGGACTTTATAAAAAACACCCGTTTCTTACCAATTCACAATTATTGTACATTTTACCAGGGGTATTCAAGAAGCTTGTCCCCTGAGGAACAAGATAATCTGTGTATTTTTAAACTAACATTTACAATGTTGAGAGAGTCATAAAATGTCACAAAAAGTGAACCATTTTAACTTACTATATGACCAATTCAATATTATCATTATGCCAGGGGTATTCAACAAGTTTGTACCCTAAGGCTGCAATCACTGTGATAGAACTATACTATTCGGGTATACGGTGCAAAATTTCACCTGGGCACGCGTATAGATTCAATCGAACACGTGAATTTGATGCTACCGGGTCATATAGGAGGGAACTATTCAAAAAAACGTATAGCTCGACATGCCTGTATAAAATATAGCCATCGAATAGCGTATAGCGAATACCTTATACTTCCATGTGATCCCAGCCAAAGTACACAATAAGCTGTGTAGTTTTTTATTTCAATATGATTTAGTTCAACTTGATCAACAAATTTGTATATGTCTTGTTTTTATGTCACTGACAGATCTGACTTGACAGTTAAGAGGTTCTAAAATCATGGCTGGACAATAGAACCCGCCCATCAGCCAAGTTACCTGCTTGACACGACTAGCCCATCTAGATAGACCTCCCAAGCGTACGGCGCTCGCTTGTGAGGTCCATCTAGATGGACTAGACACGGCGGGTAAAATTTTTCAAAATTTGAATTAAATTTTTACAAAAATAGAAACTTTGTGCAAAAACCACACAAGTTTTGAGTTTTTTGTGTGGAAAAATGCACACATTTGTGACAAATTTTGAATTTTTTAGAGGTTAGGGCCTAGTGATGTTTTTTTTTTATTAACTGTTAAAATACGTGCAGGTAAATTTCTTGGTTTCTTTTTTTTCGGGTAACTTTGGAAAGTTACCCGCCTGACTGGCTAGTACGAACAAATATACCAATGTTCAGCCCTGTCTAAAATTAAGATTAAAGGTAGGTATTCCAATCTGGTGAAAAATATACTTTTTTCATATTTGAATGAAGTTTCATCACCTACATAAAGCAATTGTCCAATTTCATTTGTATACCTTGAGCCAAAGTAATACTACAGGCGAAAATGTGTCTGAGAGTGTCCCACAGACATAGAAACCTATAGGATATTTATTCTTGAACATACACCTTTAAGCACTTTTTATCAAAAAATCTAAACATGGGCTCTTTAAATTTTGGATGTTCATCTTGTGAAATATTGACCTATATTCCAAAAACAACAACTTAGAATGGGTGATTTTTTGCAAGAATTGACCTTAGAAATTGGTAAGAGTTTTATGAATCAGTGTGCACCCCTCCCCCAGTTACTTCACCCACTCCTACTGTGTATGCCCCCTGCACTAACCCCCAGCCTAGTAGTAGTACTACAATACAATATTTGAGGTCTCAATGAAAAATTCAAACTAGTATAGCAAGCATTGCTTCAATGCTATATACAGTGTGTCAACTCGCACACAATGCCATACAATTGCATGCGTCAGTCTGAATAAACCCTCGCCATGGCGCTCTTTGTCCCCGTGTATTCTTCTAGAATTCGCATAAAGGAAGCCCTCTAAACATGTCAAGTTAAACTAGCAATTTTAATTCAGTCAGCCACCCACTAATATGATATAAAATATGTCAATTCATACATTCTAGCAACACTTTATTTTTTACTTTTTGATGAAACAATGTTTTTGTGTTTATTGTCAACATGATCAAAGACAACAATGATGTTATAAATGAAATAAAAATAGAATTTTAATAAAATATTATGAAAGACAATTTGTAGATCAAATTGTGTCAGCTTATATTAAGCAAATTCTGAGGTGTTTTTTATAAAGTCATGTCTATAAGTGAATTTCAAGGACATTATTTGATAATGGTTTACTGAAAATTAAAATGGTGATGGCATAGCAAGAGGCACTTCTTGTTACCTCTTAGTTTCCCGAAATAGTGTTAAAGTTGAAAATAAAAACAAGTTTTAAAAAGTAAAATTTAAACATTTTCTGACATGTCATGCTTTAAAGAATTAGAACTTATTTCTGGATGTTTTATGAACTTGAAACAAGTATCATTTTAAAGTCGAAGATATGGTCTGTTTGACCTTAACACTTTTAAGCACCTCTTTGTTTAAAAACTCCTCAGAAATTTACATGTTAAAAATGGGTGGTTTCCCCCTGGAATCGAACCCGGGACCTCTCACACCCAGATCCAACATTCACTGATGCAAGCTAACCCGTATACACTGCCCTGGCAGTGTTTTTGTGATTATAGCTAACTCCGGTCTGTGACGTATTTGGACGTAGGTGATTTTCTTGACTTTATGGAATACGATTTTTGTGAGGTTCAGTGGTGTTAGGGTTAAATCTGCAACAGTTAACATATATAATAAAATTGACCAGTGGCCAACTTACAGGGATGGAAATGCTTTTCTTTTTAAAAAGGCTTGAAAATATATCAAATTTAATAAATTCTTGAGTTCATAAAATTGTGCACTGATTATTTGAAAGTTAAATCAATCATCAAAAGTTTGGAAATGGAAAAGGAAACTTTATAAAGCATTAACTAGTTTGTATCTTACTGGTTTAGAAACATACAGTTATTGAGCCTTAATTTAAGTAAAATTTATTAGTTATTCTTTAAATTCTGAAGAGTGAAAAGTCAATCCTATTTGGAGTGATTCCTCTGGTAAATCATAGAGATTGACATTTCAATGTACCATGAGTGAAAATCGCTCTTATTTTACCATACAGGTAAAATTTCAAACTGGTAAAGAGTGTAGATTTTGTGCACTACAAAGATTAAAATTTTCAATCATTTCTAGTGCTGTTATCGATATGCCTTTTGCATATCGATATGTCGAGAGATACAAAATGTTTATCCGACATGTCAACAATATTATCGATAAACATCAGTGACGAACGTCTTAAAGGAGCCCTGTCCGATTGGGTCATCATTTTTTTTTTCAAACTTTCTGAGATTTTGGTACCATAATATTCCTCATATTTTTCTCATTACCCGTGTGAAATTTTACAACTGAAACATGTCGCATTTTGGAGATATTAGTGAAAATGTGTTAAAATTATTAATATTATGTGACCATAATATTATTTACATGGTAAAGAATAGTCTAATGGAAAACACAAAATTGCTCATAAAATCAAAACGGTTGTTCCGATTTGACTCAAATTTGAAATTGAAATATCTTAAGTGGTGATCTTTCATATGACAGTGAAAACTGAAATATGAAAAATCGGACCATGTACCTTTAAAGCTTAACTTTCAGACTTTTTATGGTTTTGCTAACTAAATAATCACTACAAAACATTGTCAAACAATTCTTGAGTGTGTCAATCTTTGGTGAATTAAAAATACCCTGGGTAGAATAAGATTGACAGAAAAGCAGGAAAAGACATGAATTGAGCTTTGAAAATGTGCCTTCAATTGTCGCGGAAGTTCATGTCGACTCTTTCTCTTATTTCATGCATGTTGGGGTGGGGTTTGTTTTTGCCTCGGCCTTGATGTTGTTATGTATCTATACTATCATTTTGTGTATAGACATGTTGATCGATAACCAATAATTCCGACAATCGATAATAGCTCTACATTTCACTAATTGTACCATCTCTCCCAAATATATAAGTCAATGTAAATTAATGACTTGAAAATTCATTCTAATGAGGACTTTTTTGCTTTTCAGAATAGAGAGAATGCAAGAATATCGTTTTTGAGGCGCATGCTGAAAAATACTTATTTACTACATGCAAAAATGGAATCGTCCATTAGACCTTTCATTCATTTTCGAGTGACAGAGTTTGTTTATTTAGGCGATATTTTACGTCCAAAATTACCTTCGACAAGCCTTCAGCAATTTTTTGTTTTCGTCATTCCTTTGCTAGCTTTCAGATTGTCATGTTGAGTTAGGCGATTTTGTTTTTAATGATAATAATTCTCTCCTTTATATAAGTTTTTGTCTGGTAGTATAGTACCTTTCAATAGATTTTTCTTGGTTTTTTTATTTGACCTAAATATATTTCATTGGTCTTATATTGTTGTGTTTGGAGTTTAATTTGTTCTAACCATCCACATACAATTCTTATTTGTACGGCTGGCTTGCTTGTTTGGATTTCTATTTATTGGATATTAACACCATTTTATGAATAAGTAGTCTTGCAGGTGTTATAGATGTGGATCAATCTGGGTTGATCCACTTCCAACCATATATGGTTAACTTTTATTCAGTTGCGCTAAATGCAAATGAAGGTGGTCACGATTAACTAGACGCTTTCTTTGCTTTTCAGCTCAAATGATGAAAACAACCGCCACACAAATGCATGCCACTGTCACAACGGGATGGTACAATTTGTGACCCCACTTTTGTGACCCCACTTTATTCTTGCCAATTGTCCACCAGTATCACAAAACTTATATTTTTACGCATTTTTAAAATCATCCGAGGTCATTAAGGGGGTCTTAAGGGGGTGGACAAGGGTCAAAGGTCACATTCTCAAAATGCTCCGATTGACCTGAAATTTGATATGAATGTGCTTTAGGACATCCTAAGAAACATAAACGCAATTTACAAATCATCCGAGGTCATTAAATGGGTCTTAAGGGGGTCAAACGTCAATCTTTCACCCCTTTCGACCCCCTTATGACACCCTTAATAATCTCAGATGGGTTTAAAATGTGTTTATGTTGCTCAGGATGTCCTAAAGTACATCCATATCAAATTTCAGGTCAAACGGAGCATTTTCAGAATTTGACGTTTGACCCCTTTTGACCCCCTTAATTACCTCGGATGATTTTAAACATGCGTAAAAATATATGTTTTGTGATATTGGTGTACAATTGGCAAGAAAAAAGTAGGGTCACAAAAGTGGGGTCACAAATTGTACCGACCCGTCACAACTGTGAGTGCTTGAACTAGTCAGTAAGGAAAAACATAACCACTTCAATCAGGAGCAGCACAATGGATTTTTGAAAGGTGAAATTAAAAAATGGTACAATCCAGCTTGGGAACCGCACAGGGTTTGACGCCCCTCAGAAGATGAACAACCTTGAAAATTGCAGCACCAATGATATGTTTCACAGCTATCATATCTTTGTTTTAGCTTTTCCTTTTCTTTCCATTTTTTCATATGTAGGGAGGACAGTCACCTCTCCCCACTATACCCCTGCAGCACCGCCCCTGACTTCATTGTCAAGTGTCAAAGAGCCCAATGCGTTGCAAGCAGCACACATCTATTTATCCAGATTCAGTACAACCCACATCAATCTGGATCATGCACTCCACACGTAAAGAACCTCTTTATTAGCTTTTTAAATCAGCACAAAACATCTCATAATAATTCAATATTGCGCTGTGTTTTTTGTCTGTTATTCAAGGGTATAATCGTAAAAAAATGCCGTGCCAGTGTGATTTTCGTTTCTTGTGTCGTTTAATAATTCCTTTCCTGTGCTTATTTCTACTCGTTGAACAAAATGAGTGCGGCCATCATGAGCCATTTCCTGTTGAAGTTTTCCTCTACTATTCTGAGCCAGTCACACGAGCGTTTATTCAACATTTTCATTTCTATCAAAGGGTATTTTGCAATTGCAATGCAATTTCATTATTTTTTCCCGTTTGCTGATACAATGAGATGAAAGGAGGCTGGCCTTCTGAATAAAGCTCATATTCAATGAAAAAGCCGTTGTGTCGTGAAATCCGACAAAGGCTGATTTCACGCCAACTCTGTTTTGCTCAATACAACTTTAGATTTCAGTTTTGACTACAAGACGAATGAGTAAAATGACTAAGCAACAGATATGTAAAAAGAGGGAAAAAGAAGAAACGGTACTGCTGGAATAGTCCATTCCAGGGGAGGGGGTTACTACAAGACGAATGAGTAAAATGGCAATGCAACAGATATGAGAAGATGTAAAAAGAGGGAAAAAGAAGAAAAGGCACTACTGGAATAGTCCATTCCAGGGGGAGGGGGTTACTACAAGACAAATGAGTAAAATGGCTATGCAACAGATATGAGAAGATGTAAATAGAGGGAAAAGGAAGAAAAGGCACTGATGGAATAGTCCACTCTAGGGGGGGGGGGGTTACTTAATATATAACTCAATATAAAGAGTACCTCATTTATGCATTACACTTTTATTTTGGAAGATTGATGCAGGCATGTAGTTAGGTTGGGGAGGCCTATATTTTGGTGTGTTACTGTAGGAGAGGACACTCAACTCAAGTGTGCAGAGTGCCAAAATGCATGTTGAAAAAAATCATGTATGTGTAAAACATAAATTTGGGCCAATTCTGGGGATCAGAGACGAAAATGGCACCAAATGTGAATCAAAATCATTGGTGTCAAGTAAATTTGGAAAAAACATAATTTTGGATCAAATTTGAGTATCACAGATGAAAGTAAATTCAAGTGATGGTAGTGGGTTAAGCGAGGTCCTTAAGAACCAATCATGCATCTACAGTTTAGATTATCCATGATCTGGAGCTAAAGAAAGATGGGGGAGGTGAGAAATGGGCATCTTGACAGCCAGACATTTATCCCAGTCATATTATGAAACCCATATTGCTAAAGAATATCAGGAACTGAATGAGCTGAGAAGAGGGAATTGGAAAAGAAACAGGATGATGGGGTGCACATTTAAAGTAAAGAAGCTGAAATATTTATTTGAGATTAAACATGACTGATCTAACTGAGCAAGAAAAAAATTCACAGCATCTTAAAATCTATGACTATGTTATACATATAGCATGTTCACATTTTCTGAAATTTCCCCTACCAGGGTCCATCTATCCAGACGATATCGCTATTGGCTCTTCTAACAAGTAAAAAAAACACACAACATAGCTCATAGACGTTTTTCTTGGGAGTTTGCATCGTTCATGACATAATGAATAGAAGTATAGCACTTGTTGAAATTACAATATTGTGCGCGAGAACAATGCCGTATAATAGCGCATTCGATCACAATGGAATACGTGAATACAGCCAACTGATGAGACTGTCAAAACGAAATGAAATAAGGGCAAAATATAAAACACGCTTTTGTACTGGCAGACAACCCCTATTCAATACCAACACAATTGGCATCCATGAATGGCTTCAATGAATTGCATTCACTCGTTTGACGATGAAAAGAAATTAATCAAAATTTGAAACAAAATTATTACAAAATTTAGGGGAGAAACACAATAGATGAGTTTTTAATTTAGACAAATGACCTATTTGATGTGTATATAATTCAATTTTATTTAAACGGTGTATAAAGAAGAAAATTAAATTGCTATTTTTATAATGTTATCAAAAGGCATTGACTATATATTGTGTAACGCGTAACAAATAAGGGCTTTAGCATTCACGTTTTCTTAAAGTACTAAGTCATTTTGGAACGCATAATAAAGCTTTTGTAAAAAATGACATCCTTTTCTCACAAACAATAATGAAAAAATCAACAGCTTTTGTGAGCAATTTTTATTTTGAGAATTTAATGAATTCATTCTATGATTTGAAAGAAATTATCACTTCCTGCAAATCTGTCTTTCCTATAGTTATTCAAAAGGAATCGCACAGAATTTTGGCTCATATGATAATTTCCTGCGAAAAAAGATGGTACTGTCGAACTTTTACAATTAAAAAAATTTAAGAGATTTGGGCAAAAATCAGCAAAGCATGTTACTAGTTTGTGTTGATGTTATAAAGGCAGCATTTTTATTTGAATCCAACAGATTAAAGCATTACTATAAAGTGTTAAAAATGAAGTGCCCCCTGTCACCCGTGACTTTTTGATTTTTTTTTAAGCTTGTGTTTGTTTTGGGTAGATATTAATAACCCCCCAAATGATTTGCCTTAAATTAATAAATATGCTTACCTTTTCTGTTATATAGCCATTTGTTGAATTAAATTCGATATGTATTAGTATAGGAAAGCATGCATGTGCTTTTTATCCATTTTTCGGTGGCAAAACAATTTTTTGACAAAATACATTTGAAAAGCTTTTAGATGGTCACATTCCTTCATTTTATGCTGTTTTTGCTGTAAACCATTTTAGCAAAATCTTATAGTATTGCTTTAAGGATATCAATTTCACACATTGATTAGGCAAGCAGTATTTTTTCTGGAAGTCCCCCACTCTTGACCATGGGGCACTGAACAATGTGGGTTTGAATCTGGAGGACGTGATGCGCTAGTTTGAATATCAACTGTGGATTCATCCGAATCAACTACAGTACGCTCCTGTATAAGGAGATATAGTGAGTTGTTGAAAGTACCATTTTCACTTGTTTCTAATTGTTCTTTAAGAATTATGAAATGATAAATTAACAGTCAAAACACATCACTCATTATTGAATTGATTATAGAAAGTATAATGCAATTAATCAAATGCTTCTTAAAGCAAGCTGGGCAAAATTGATGCATTTATATAATATATCTGTACTCAGTTTCGATAGGGTGAGATCTTATCTATTTTTGTAACTCTCAGTTAAAAAAACCACTCGTAATATTAAGATTTTTGTTATTTATAATTGGGTAAGATTTATACTTTACAAATCCAGAATTTTACTCACGTTTTTGACGTTTTGTCTTCCAGCGGAAGACTTCATCAGATATGTGACGACCTAGCCACTTCGTTGTTTCTCATCCACAGGAGGCAAAGTTCTATTATTGGTTAGCTTGTCGTAGACATGACTTAGATCTGAGGAAGTCTTAAAAACGTGAGTAAAATCAGGGACTGTCCTTTTGAAAAATGCCAGGCGAGCTGCAAATCACTCTCCTCCAGATTTTTAGGTGAGTTGTGGGAGAGTGATTTGACATAATTTGCAAGGAATTGTATTATTCATATTCTGCTTTGCAGGTGAGTGATAAATAGCTCTCCTCAGCTTCATTTAAGGAGAGTGATGGCGAGTAATTACTCTCACTACGCCTCAAAAGACAGTGCCTCTAAATTACTGGATTTGTAAAGCATAAATCTTACCAAATTAGGAATAGCAACAACCCTGATGACTTTTAGGGTGAAAATATAGTCGGCCTCCAAACAAAATTTTCGCTACCAAACATTTGGTTCGTGACGTCAAAATGACGAGTGACTCCAAATAAAATAACTTCAACACCGAGTTGAGACAAAATAAAATTTCGTGCTAAATTGCACATGTATTGAATTGTCATATACATTGCACCAAATGTTTGTTACCGGTTCATACTTTAAATTTGATGGCAAATATTTGGTGACATCACGACCAAAGGTTTGGCAGCGAAAATTTTGTTTGGAGGCCGACTATGTTTTCACCCTTAAAATCAAGGCCTTTGTCCCATTTTTTAAAATGGAATACTGTAGCTTTGATAACTTAGTCCCATCATTATGATCTTGATTATGTAAGAGGACAAGAAAAAAGTGAATACTATTCATTAACTAGAAACTAGATGTAAAAAGAAATGGATCACTTTCATATATCATGTGATTAAATTTTTACATACTTTTGATGAATGTTCTTATTCTTTTCATACGAATTTCTATTGCTATGATAGTTTTTATAATAACAATGGAATTGCCATGATAGGTTTTATAAAAACAATACAACAAACCATTGTGCCATTACACCTGAAATTCCCTCAATTTTCCCTACTTGTAAAAAACTCTCACTTTAGTTATAAACAATTGTTTTAAGAATAAAGAAGCAGCTTTCCATTGCTTCAGATAGTTTCTTGAGAATTGATAAAAAAGAAAGAAATTAAAAAGTTATCAAAACCAAGACACAGATTGCATTTGAAAGTAGCAAGATGTTCTATAGAAAAATGCTGAATTAAAGAGTAAGATTAAATCTCACCTGGTTAAAAAGGGTGAAATTATTATCATTTAGTCTAAATGAACATAAATAAGCTTAATTTGGACATTGTATGTAACATACACTGCCGCCAGAAAGTATTTCTGCATAAAACTTTTATTTAGCCATATCTCGATAGGCCTTTATAAGACTTTCATAATTTTTCACAGAATTTATAATTTATAATGATCTATGGAATCAAAGCAGAATTGTACTCGATGCATTTGAAAATATGGTGTGAAATGCATATTTAACACTTTAGCCTGCTCATTAAAAAAATTGAGGTTTTAAATACATTTATGCGCTTGAATTCAAGGGCCACATACAAATACTCCACCAGAACAAATCTCATTAAAATATTAATAATAATAATAATGCAATTCCTATTAAGCGTAAACCACATCAGAAGACATCTTAATGTGCTGTACATTATTATTAAGCTGTTATTAGGAAATCGTCACAACCATCTCACCTCAACTAGATCGCAATCTTATGATGCTGACCTATCAGAACTTAGATTGTAATATTCCCCTAACAGCTCCCCAATACGCTTGGGTCAACGAAGCAATCAAGATTAAATGTCTTGCCCAAGGACATAACCTGTTGGCCGTAGCGGGGCTCGAACTCGCGACCTCATCATTCGGAGTCCTGTGCTGTTCCACTAGACCCCATAGAATGTAACTTATCAATCATTCCCAACCTCATTATCACTATGCAACCAGATAGAATGATTTAAGGTTAATTTGTTTTTTTCCTGTTTTTAAGCGTGCACAAACACTTTTGACCAGTGTATACATGAAATAGGTTTTCAAGTAAAATATATTTTTGAAGGACACTTTGTGAAAGAGCATTATTGTTAACCTACGTTATACTTCCAGTGCATTTTCTGCTAACATTCATTATTTCTGTGTTCAGATCAGGGATGTTCAGTTCATTTAAAACAAAATTCAGACATTTGGTCAATTGAGGACCCTAGAACTAGAAGGGGGTTAAGTCACCTTGAGTACAAACTGAGAAAATGGCACAAACATAAAATCATTTGTGTTGTCTTGAATGGTATTGCTGTATTTTTACACATGCTCTGATCATCAAATCACTACAAAACTTTTACAGAATGTAGAAATGAGAATTCTGTAGCAGGAAATTGACATAACTCAATTTTCAAGATTTTGTGACTTAACCCCTTTAGTTCTAGGGTCCTCAATTGTACCTATGATTTGGAAAAATCTGTGATGAATGGGATAAAAAATGGATCAGGTTTGCAGTTCTACTAGACCCCATAGAATCACCCAAACAGGTCAAAATATTAATAAAATAGGTTAAAATGCAATTTTTTTTCAGATGTTACCATGGTTTAACACTATACCTCATTGTTTCATGATAGTGATCTGAAACCTGGTAAACTCATAATTTCAAACAATTGATGTTCTCTTTACTCCTTTAAAAGCAGTGGTTTTGTTTTTGGTTTGAAACAATGAGTCTGAACAGGTATCATGAATGCTTTGACTATAAGCAACTAAATATGTATTGTTCTGTGTACTCTCTATTACCATGGGAACAGATTAATGTTGGTTTTGATATTTAGGACAAAATGTAGTACTCTGACCTAGGTTTTAGTCAAAATTCAAGGAAATTTTAACAAATTGGCTAGGTTTTTTCTCAATAGATGGTCTCATTTGCGAGTTTAGAGATTCATGGGAAAATGATGGATTTACATCAGGAAAACTTCAATCAAAATTGTGATGTTTTAAAGGTTAATTCTACACCTCTAGGAAAATACACCTGGTAGACAACTCAGAAAAAAGTTCCTCAAAGTGCAAAAAGAAAAATGTCACTAAGACAAAAGATGCAGGGGTGACATAGGAGACCTACTTTCGGGAGGACAAACTTTTCTTTTTGCAATGGGAAGAAGAAAATAAGACCTAAAAACAGATAGGTCATGACACACCACCGTCATATGTTAACTGAAAACAGTGAAATTAAGCCAATTCGTGATCGGTAAGAAATTCTAGAAATACAATTATAACAGGGAAAACTTCTTATTATGGAATCATTATTGAGATAAGATTTAAGCAATTTCATGTCAAATAGCACATTAAAATAAGCAGATACATGTTCTGAAATCATGGGCAAATTCAAACGCAATAGGGTTGGGAATATTTCCAGGTACAATGATCTTTTTCAGTCGGTTCATTTTGGTATCAAAGGTGCAGTATAATGAGAGATCACAGGATAAAATGTTTAAAAAATGCCTTGTAGAATTTTAATAAGTCAAGGAATTTCAAAAGACAAACTTGGCAACCTCAACAGAATGTACATTTTTTAGAAATCTTCATTTTTTCAATCATGACGGTGTGTGAGTGGTGTGATTTTATACCAATCGTAGGTGCTGATTGGGCATAACATTTGCCACAGGCAAATTCAAAGAGTACACTGACATCATTATTGTGGAATCTTATTCTCAAGTGAAATTAGTTCAGATATCCCACAATGCATCATTTATCACATAAAATTTGAATTGACGACATCGCCAAGCATGCTAATAGCACGCCAAGCAATTCCTCAGACAAATTTAGTCCCGCCCATTGGCGTTGTCGGCATCTTTAAAAAAAGGGGTGTATTTTCAGGGTAACTTTCTACATTAAGGGCAGCCCAGCGTTCGAATTAAGGAAAAAAATATGGTTGTCCCACAGACAACCAGGTTGTAATTTTTGGTTGTCCGTCAGAAATTTGGTTGTCCGTAATTCAAAACAAAACACTTATGTAGAAAAGTGTGGACGATATAATTACTTACGCACAGTGCGATCAGGGAATTGAAGAAAAATGCTCAAAAATTGTAGAATTTGTAGGAGGTTCCAGGTTTGTGATAAACTTGCTAAGAAGTATGTTTTGACTTTGAAAATTTATGACAACCGCAGCATTAATTTAGGTTGTCCAGCGCTAGATTTGGTTGTCCCGGGCAACCGGACAACCAGAATTTCGAACGCTGTTTAAGGGTCATCTTTTTACGATAAATTCGATTTTAGGGTCATTTTTTCGCCAGCTATTCTAAAATTCCAAGAAATACTACAGAAAAGGCTTCCAATGTACTATATTCATGTTTTTATGGCAGAAAATAGTGTGTTTCACTGTTGAGGCTCTATTTCAGTATGTTTCGCCAATAATAAGTCAAATGTCCATTACGACATTATGGGTCAATAGTGTATAACGTTATTTAGGGGTATGATTTTGAATATTTTACGACATTAAGGGTTGGAATTTGCTGTACATGATTTTGACACTAAGGGCCCGATTTTGAGGTGTTCTGACGAGCATGCATACCACTTTTTTCTTTGAGTGCCCAAGTAAACCAAACAAAGACAAGGCTGCTCTTGCAACCTCTATTCACTAAAATGCATGTTCAATCCCATTCCTTGGCTGGACTCAAACCGAAAGCGATCAATATTACACTCATTTTTCTTTCCAAGTTTTGCCCTTGTGATGGAAAAATACACATTTGCACATGTTTCACCTCTAATTTAGAACTAAGCAATAATTTATCAAATTGCAATGCATGAAGGGAAGTTATCACTCACTTCTGAAATATTTTCTTGTAACTTCTCATAAGAGTCACAGACCAACCTCAAGTTCATCCTCTTTGATGACAAGATAACAATTTCTAGTCTTTGGCTAGTCCTCTAAGAGGTTATATCCATCATTTCTATTCTTGCAAAGTTCTCATCAATTCATTGATTTAAACCAATTGAACTTTCCAACAAGACCTGGTTTTGATCGAGGTACCAATAGACATCAATGTATACATCAAGAGTTCCTTATTCCGAAAGATTCCTAACACTGATACAAAGCTCATTTTATAAGTTTTTGAACTAAATCTACTTTTCTGGTAGGAAGGGGAAAGTACTGTACACCCAAGTCACTCTCTTTTCAAAGACACTGAAAATTTTCTCATTGGGCACAACCGATCATCTATAACATGTTTAACAAATGCCATGCTTAAATATATATTGGTCGTCTATTATTCTTGAGCTATAGACCCTAAAGTAGTGTCTATGGCTAAGAATTCGTCGCTGTTCTGACATACCGACACAAGATATATTTTTGACAAAATGAGTTAAGCTTGATTTCTGAATCTATAAAACATGCTCTTTTACCTCCAATAATCAAAAAAGACAATACACATAGTTAAATGATATATATCACACTATTTAAAATTTGTGAAAATATTACCCATTGAAAATTATGAGATAACTCCTTTGTTAAGCCTTTGTTTAAAAGTCATGTGTGGGTATGTCTGAACACAAAGTATCCATTTCGTATGGCATATGAGTCCTTATGTATTTCCTTATAATATTTCTTTTGTTGTTCCTTTGTTTACTCTTGTGTCGGTATGTCAGAACACAAATTACTGATTTTGCATTGGCATATAACGTTATGTATTTCCTTATGATATGTGTGGCATATGACCAAAAACTGTGTTGTGGTGTTCAGACATACCGGCATATAACTTTAATTGTGAATTTATTCAAATCAATGAATGCTATGATCTTGGAAAAGGAAGCACTTGCTGAAATTACACAATAAATTTTTACATGTAGCAAATTTTTAAACACTGATTTTCTCAAAACAGCATTTTGACTCTTGTGTCGGTATGTCAGAACAGCAACGAATTGTAACCCTAACCTGAATTAAACTTAAACCTTAACCTAAAATAAACCCTAAACCATAACCCTAAAATTCTGGATGGGACCTTAAGTAAACTTAGTCTAAATGTTTTAAAACCCTTAATTGCTTTAAATCATTTTAATCAGAAAATTTAGCATCAAATCAAATACTTTAAAAAAAGTGCACCATGTTTTGCTTCTTTACCACAACACCAATAGATCTACTTTGTTGAGCAGATGGTAAAAAGAAAGCTGCATTCGTCATAAACAAAAAGCGGGCAATTTTTTGTCAACATTTATAAGCCATTTAAAAATGACGATACTTTGCAAGAATCAGGGGGAAAATGCGCACTATGTCAGAATTTTAGAGTAACATCATATTTGACTGTTTGACTGTTATTCCCCATTTTTGAAAGAAATAGTTTGAAAATGCTTTGTAATGTATAAATCACTGCAAAAATACAACTTTTTACTTCTATATTCTAGTGATCCTCCCAGCGTTTACTCATGTGATAATGTCATCAAACCAAAAAACTTAAGTCAGATCTTCTCAGACCTGGTTTGTGACTTCTGCAAAACATTTGATGTCATGGTAAGGGAATTTTGTATAAGACCTACTTTGAGAAGTACAAAATAGTGCATGTGAAAGGAATAGTTTTTGGAATTCTATTGACATTTGTCATCTGCTTGTTTCTGTTTACTTCATTTGATCTGTAATTAAATGATTTAATCAAAATTTTCACTTAAACATTTTCACCTCTACATTAGTAAATGTAACATAGTTACTGTCATCAAATCTGTCCTCCTCCTCCTCCTCACCATTGTTCTCATCATTATCTTCAATCAAAGTACTCAGTACAGATACCATTATTCAGTGTTCAGAAACAATTGCATACATTTTGAGAAAGACTTATTTGACTTTGAACATCTCATGATCGTGCCATTTAATGTCATCATGTTGACAACTGACTCCCACGAAGTGAACTCTTCTTCTAAGAACTGCTTATGGATTTAGATTCCAAATTATGCACATCATCAATATGTAACTAAACACAGATACCCTATTTAAGCTACCATCATCAATGGATGGAATCTTTAGCAAGACAGCCACTCCTCATTCCCAATACAATCTTGCCATGTCGTTATCATTTTTTCAACTGATCATCACGAAGTGAACTCTACTTCTAAGACCTGCTTCTGGATTTAGATAATTTGTATTGGCCATTATCAAAGTATTCAGCTAAACAGATATTGTAGCTACATACATCATCATCTATACATGAAATCTTAAGGGGTGTAAGCACCTCACTCAATGTTACATTTTTGCAAATTTATTTTGTACCATAACTTTTTAACAAAGTGCTTAAAATTAATAAAAGTATACATTTCCAGAAAAGAAAAAATGACCAAAAATGGAAAAAAGTGAATTTTTGACCTTATTTGGCATGAAAATCAAAAAATTGGCCAAAATCCTAAAATGTAAAAAAGACGCAACATGCGAGTGGGTGTTTAAAATTAAAATTCCCATTCCTAGGTCATTTAAAAAAAAAATGTTATTTCTAGCTTGGTTGGAAGCCCAAATGACCAAAAAGTGTGTTTTTCGTGATTTTCTCAAAAAATGTGATTTTTGGTCAAAAATCAACATCACCATCATGTTCCTTGTGAAAATTCCTTTCTGGAAATGTATACTTTTATTAACTTTAAGCACTTTGTTAAAAAGTTATGGTACAAAATAAATTTGCAAAAATGTATCATTGAGTGAGGTGCTTACACCCCTTAAGCTAGACAGTATCTCCTTGTTCCTGAGATGATCTTGTCATGTCATGTCATCATGAAGTCAACTGACTCCCACGAAGTGAACTTTACTTCAAAGACCTGCTTCTGCATTTAGATTCTATTGGACATCATCAAAGTATTCAGCTGGACAGATACCCTATTATAGCTACATACATCATCATCAATACATGAAATCTTAAGCAAGACAACATCACCTCATTCCCGAGATGATCTTGTCATGTCATCATGTTGTCCTCTGACTCCCTTGAAATGAACTCTGCTTCTAAGACCTGCTTCTGCATTGCACATCATCAAAGTATACAGATACCCTATTATAGATACCATCATCAATAGATGAAATGTTTAGCAAAACAGCTACCTCCTTATCCCCAAGACGATCCTGTCATGTCATGTCATGTCATAATTTTTTCAACTGACTCCCATGAAGTGAACTCTGTTTCAAAGACCTGCTTCTGCATTTAGATTCTATATTGGACATCATCAAAGTATTCAGCTGGACAGATCCTCATTACAATCATCAATAGATGGAATCTTTAGCAAGACAGCTCCCTCTTCATTCCTGAGATGATCTTGTCATGTCACATCATCGTGCTGTCCTCTGACTCCCTTGAACTCTGTTTCCAAGACCTCCTTCTGGATTTCGATTCTTCTGATGTACAAAACACATGAGTACTATTATATATGTCTATTCATTCCATGAACTTTTGTGATAGACCTGGTTTTGATGTTTCTTTAAGCTTCTTTGAATTTAATTATGCTGACTTGAATCAAATGAATATCAACAGAAATGTGAATGGTATGTTTCAAGTACTGTCACATATCTGTACTGTCTTAAGTAATTCCATTGAAAATTCTTCTCTCCTTCTTCTTTTCTTTTTCTTTTTTTTTTTTTTTGGGGGGGGGTTCTTCAGCTTTCTTCAACATGTCCCTCTTATCAAGGTCTTCTCTAATGCCATGTTCTAATTTTTTTTTCAAATTTTTCCACATCTTGGTGAATTTTCTACCATTTTTGTTATCTTTTGTAGATAGTTAAATGTCATACAAGGTATAATTCCCCCATCCATTGGTTTTACTTTGTAGTTTTGTATAATCATGGTAACTAACAATTACATCATTCACAAAACAATCTGAACTCTGCATCAAAGACCTGATTTGAAGTCAACAGAAACAAAGATGATAGAAGTCAACATCTTTGAAGTCACGAAGTAGTCTTGTATGGGAACAAAATCATTCAAGAACATGCTGGTATAATCAAAACTGAACCTTTTGCGCCAAAGACCTGGTTCCTGGGACCTGGTTTTGCTGTAAATGATTCTAAGAGTCTGGGGGTTTAGTCACAAATCATGAAATATTCAAGGCAAGGCATCACTAGACCATCTCATCGAGGTGAGAACTTCTCACCAACTTTACTATGTGATATGGATTATGATACTATGTATGTTGAATATTTTTATATATAAATGTTAAATTCTGATTTCCATCCAAAATTAAGTCTACAGAAATATCCATTAAGTCTCAAAGATCCGATTATATTTATTCTTAGTGGGTATTTCTAGCCAGAACTTTTCAGTGAGGTCAGAAAATCCAGTGATATCCAGATGAACCTTCTGTGATAGCACTTTTCTTGAAAACATCATGACCTAACCCCCTTCTAGCACTTGATGATGAGATCATGTGTTTCATTCATACAAACAAGAGACCTCGGCTGGGAGACCTCGTTTCATGGCAGTCATCATATATGCATGTGCACGGTAGTACATTCCAATGTTAAACTGCAACTGGTCTCACAGAGACCTAGTT
Source organism: Ophiothrix spiculata (assembly GCA_000969725.1). NCBI lineage: Eukaryota > Metazoa > Echinodermata > Ophiuroidea > Amphilepidida > Ophiotrichidae > Ophiothrix > Ophiothrix spiculata. Next base: position 50,694 of record JXSR01S065379.1, on the reverse strand, counting down.
TGATCTTCTATATATAGCCCAATGATTTGAAGTTTTTTCTAAATTTATTTGTGACGATGATGAATGGGATGATACAAAGTAAGTAAGAACACAGGATCGTGACAGTCAACAAATCACAATGTTGCTTTTGGTATTGGAAAATATGGGTGGCTCTATTAGCAGTAAGGAGTTTATTTTAGAGATTTTCAAACTTGTTATGATTTACTTGTGAAAAGTATTGTTCCTTCAGCTTCATCATTTTGTCAAGCTGTTGACTTTTAAAATATAAGAAATGTCTCAAGAATCACACAGGAACAGTCAATGATTGTGGCATAAAAGATTATTGTAAGAAACCTACTTTGTGCCTGTGCCTTTTATATTCAAATAAGCGACATCACCTTACTTACATGTGTAAAGTGTCTGGTCCACGACAGATCTGATTAAACTTTTTCTACTAAAATTTGGCATGAATAATATTTTATCGATGTATATAGAAACGATTTTAAAAATAATAATTAGGGGTCATAGGACTCGTTTTTGAAAGCGAATTAGTTTAAAAATAACGTTTTTGGGAAAATTTAGTACAGGGATCTATGAGATATGTGGCAAAAGTGAATTTGCATTGATATTTGGTGTCAAATTTTTCATAAAATTTGCACAAAAGCATGTTCATTCAATTAACATAATAAAAAGTGGGGGTCACCGACCTATGTTTTATAAAAAATTAGAAAGCGTGACATTTTTTTGCTTCAAAACACTATTATGCGTATACTGCGCAGTGCGCATGCGTGTTGCAGCACATGCAAAATCAAAACAAGTGCGTACCAGTACGCATAGACCAGACATCTTAATATAGTGTTTTACGTAAATATTGTCTTAACATATGGAAAACCCTAGTGAAACTATATAAGCTTTGGTGGCATCAGATATTGCATAAAGCTTTGTACAATACTAAAGCATATAATGCACGGTATATATTTATAACGGACTTTTTATTGAAAGTTGGGGACTTAAATATATAAGGCCAAAAAAGTAAATTGTTTGGTTGTTATCCACAACTTTTTTTGAGCAAGTGCGGGTGGACAGATTTTTTTTGCTTAGATTTTTGTTTCAAATGCGAGTCAAAGTTAAACCAAATTATGGCCTCTATAAAGATGCAAATAAGTCTGCTGTACTGAAAAATCTCTTTATACAAGTTTAAAAACAGTATTAAAATGTAAACAAAATGAAAATCAAATGAAATCAAAAGATCAAAATTCTCAAAGAAAAGAACAAACTTTTTTTGGAAATCTGAAAATTAGGCGTTTGTACAGTAAAACCTTTTTTCCAGTTTCAAAAAATAGGGGCACAGACTATAGGGGCGGGCGGTGGAGGACAACCAAACAACTTATTTTGGTGGGGGGCCTAATACTAGATTATGCCCAATTCGTAATTTCTGAAAAAAACACAATGCAGAGACCTCTAATTTTTTTAAACCCACTGAGAAGTCTGAATTCTGAGATGGGAACATGCGAAAAGTCGGTCGGTAGGTCATACCAAAACGAAGATCTCAAAAGTGCAGGAGAACCTTGCCCGTTTGTTCGTCAGTTAATTCGTTGTTGAAACGAGATCCCGTTGTAAAAGCAAAATAGTTCGTCATGTGAGTGCAAGAAAGTCGTATCTGCAATGGCTGCCCTAAGTTATATTTATTTTACACCTTGTCACAAGAATGTAAAAAAAACCTCAAAATCTCCCTGTCTTATGTCAGTGGTTCTTGAAATGGTTCTTCAGGTGATGGTGTCACCTGAAGAACCATTTCAAGAACCACTGACCCAAGACTGAAGGTCTTACAGTGTGCAATCCAAATTTATGACGTAAGGCAGCTATTGCAGATACGACTTTCTTGCAATCACATGACGAGTTGTTATCCAATGACCTGAGTCTTTGACAGTGTAACAGATGCTTTTAAAATTGACCCTGGAATTGAATGGAGAGAACAAAAAATGATCATCACCCATCACCTGGGTGGCAAAGGAGGATTCAGACACGATTTCCTGCCCCTAGGGTGGCGAGTAGCATTACCCGAAGGGACTGAATGAGATATGACACTGACATGGCCTATATATACATGCACTAAAATTTTACAGACACCCCATACATAAATAAATAATCATTCCTCCTTGAACATACGACCAAAATCGTTTTCTCAGATACCCATTCACAAGAGTATGTGGAGTCATGGCATAGATGAGCTCAAATGTCAGAAAAAAATAGCCATTGAGCAGCCAAACAAATATTTATTCTAATGCCTCCCTAGCTCATCAGCTCTGGAAAAAAAGTATTGGTCTGGGCAGGATTTGAACCGCAGCCTTACTGTGCGACTCCATCCCTAAGCATTTCACGGACCCAGCTAGCACAATAACGTTTTCTGAACGTTAAAAAACGGTTTGACTTTGGACAATTCATAAACGTGAAAGTGTGGAGGGTTTTTTTTCCGCTTAAAAATGTTTAAACATAACGTTATAAAACTGTTTAAAAACGTTTAATTTACGTTAGAAAAACCTTTCAGACCCATGCTTTAAAATGGTTTTCTATTGTTGTTTTTTTAACGTTTCTAAAACATTTTGTTTTTTAAACCAAAGTTATCTTTTTACCAATTCAAAACGTTCCAAAAAGGTTTGATAAACACAAAACCAACTGTAACCTATTCAGAACCTTTCCAAAACGTTTCGGAAATGTTTTGTGTTTGCTGGGGAGGGATCTCAGGTAAAGCAATAATTTTGCATCTATTTACAGCTGGGATTGATGATATATTCTGAATAATAGCACACTTTGTTGTGTTTTGCTGGAAAAAATCTACTTAGCTCACCTTCTACAAAAAACCTGATGAGAACACACAGCACTTTGCCAAAAGTATGTGGTATATTTGGGGGTGGGTGGGCCTTACTAATTGCATCTTTACAAGACTTATAGTCATTATCAAGGGCTAATTTAAAACAAAAATTAAAAAACAAATTGCGCTGAATAGAAATTTTCATTTCAAGACAAATTGAAGCATGGTTATATTTACAAGGGTGATGTACTTTTTAAATGTAGGTCATTCCCCTAAACTCTGTAAACTAAAAATGATCAGATTTTTGGAGTAATTGGAAGGTTGTTAGTGGAGCAAAGATCAACCCAGTGTGGTCAAGATGGTCAGGCCCATTAGGCTGGAAGGTGTTGATGAAATGAGGATGAAACTACCAGTACTGATGATGAGGTTACACTGGAAGATGAACAGTACATCTTATCTCTTAAAATTCAGTCAGCTGACCTGCAAATGGCAATCAGATATATTTAACTTGATTGGGGGGGGGGATAGGACAGGCAGTATAAGGGGCTTTTTATCTCATTATCTCATCAGATATAGCCCACAAGTGGTAGATGAATATGACTACAACTTGCAGATTGGGCAGATCACAGTTCGTCCAATTTGTGACATTTAAAGAAAATGTTCTTGCAGACAATAGACCTTACATTCTGAAGAACATGTGTTACAGCTAGTGCAAGCAGTTAAAGATTTAGGACTTGTTGGATGGATGCAAGCACTCCCTTCAATTAAGCAACCATTTTTTTCATATCCTGGAGCCGCCACTGTCATGATCTGGTCCTCAGGATTTTAGCTTTTTGACAAGCTCCATGCTTATTTGTCAGTCCTTCTCCACATCATTTAATTTACAGTTTACTGTACATTTGGTTCAGCTGATCTCAATTCCTTCTTATTGCACAGAATAAACAATTCCTAAGAAGCCATTGTACTTTTTCGTATCACTAAAATAATATGAAGTGTCAACCTTAAAAATCTTGACCCGCCCTAAATTTCAAATTTTGCCTCTCAGATCCTTGCTCCTGCAATTGCCTTGTGGGCCAGGCTTGAGGGACTCCATCTTCCTGTTGTATGTTAAGACTATTATATCTAAATTGGGGTGGGTTTGCCACTGCTACCACCTATGACACTGAAAACAAAGCCAGGTATTTTGCTTCAATTTGTACCCAAATTCAAATGGCAGTGAAAGTGTAAATTGATGACTTGTTAAATTCTGTTACACATGTTTCCGAAGTTTATTTTCTTGGAAATAGTTCAATGTAGCACTTATCTGATATATAGGGCAATTCATTGCCATAATCATGATAATCACAAATATTATCATTACAAAATATAAAAATAAAACATGCCATATGTAAAATACGAAACACAAATATTTTTCCTGATGCTTGAAGAGCAAAGTATGTTTTAAGCTATTTTCATGTAAACTTTTCTTGCTACAAATTGTTCTTCACAATAACCCAG